>RDPX01000318.1:844445-901767 GCA_003991215.1 Morbakka virulenta
ATATATATATATATATATATATATATATACAAATACAAACATTTGTACTCTTCTATCCTTTTAGTTCTTGTTAGTCTTGTTATTTTCAGTTTTATCGGTTTTTGTACTTTGAAGTTATGTATTTTTATCGAATTCAAAAAAACTTTACATCTTACAGATGAAGGGATGAGTTGCTTGCACCCCGCGGAGAGGCCAGGTGTTTCAATCAAAACTGTCAATTTGATTTTTAATACTATCAAGTAAGACTTCTATACATTAACCTTGGAAGAATGATAAATAATTTACTCTTAAACTTCATTTACTAATTATAAACCCATCGAAATTTTACAGACATTCAAATGATTAGCCTAATTCTTAGAGTGTGTCGACTCAACGTATAGTCGATTCATAGTTTTCAGCTGAAAATAAGGGACATTAAGCAATACCCGGCGTATAAATCAACCGACAAATCTGGCTCTCATTTATTACAAACACTGACTATATCACTGACAAAATAAATACAAAACAGTTATTTTCAGCATCCGGATTTTAACAGCTGTTCTATTTCATTTTTAAACGCATCAAAGTCGGTTTATTTTCAAACATAAAAGAGTTTATAACTGAGTGACTGTAAAACACCATTTAAAATCCACGATCTTGTGTGACAAATAAGGTATCTAGAAACTATTAGTTGCAATCATAGTTCTTATTTTTCGTGTTTTACCTTATGTGTAAATATATATATATATATATATATATATATATATATGACACTCTACTCTAGATGCTCTTATTTTTATGTGTCAGCTGATAAGAAATATAATAAAAATCTCTGGAGATCATTGCATTATTTCTTTTACATACATTTCCTCATTTTATGTAATAAGAACTTGTACGACTTAGCCTGTTTTTGTATAATAAAATTCCCTGAGGAATTGTTTGAAAAACTTCGTGGTCCCGATGGAGTATACGGGGAGCGAAATATCTCCCCGTATACTGCACCCTAGTTAATAGAGCTGAAAAGAATGCCATAGAAATGACTGACTAACGCACATAATCATATATAGGATATTATGATGTAAACAGTCCTATATTTAAGCAACAAGAACACAATGGATACCAGGGAGAGGGAAAACGATAACAAAACAATTATGCGCGATACATGAAGTACAAGGATAAATCGTTACACATATAACAGAAGAAATGGTCTTTTTTTTCCTTCTCAGCATCTTCGCTTCAAACATCCTTTCTGTATGTCTTAAAGAGCAGCATAGTTTGCAAGGTTGTTTTTTAAATAGGTAGTCTGTATAGCCTTCCGAGTCAAACAAATTCAGCTGCTCTGAAATATTTCTGTTTGGCTCCAACCAAATTTTGTTGTAAAATATCCATTGCAAGCTCCTCCCTGAGCAGTAACTTTACTGGCTTTAATTCGTCAGGGGGAATATTTATTTTAGGGGTAAATTGTACTTCTGGTTAGTATACTTGATAGTAAGGCTTATGAGCGGCAAAAACAGAGGTTTCCGAAAGATCATAGCGATGCTTTTGACCTTCTTGTAGGAATCCCCGCAGAGTCTTCAACGTATTTTCATATGCTGGTGAAATTTCAAACATTGTCCGCGTGTTTATTGTGATAAGATTGAAAGTTTCATATTCCTCTGACAACCTGTGCTTTGATCCTAAATTTATTTGGATAACATGAAGTCAAGCATTAATTATTAAATCGATCAATGTTAAACTGATCGATAAAATAAAACAACATAAAAATAATTTCTTTACAGAAAAGCCCTGTTGCGATCCATTTCAGCCAGAAACACTACAAACGCACAAGCAAAATTGTTAATCGTGGTTTAGCTGCAGTACAATATCTACTGCTGAACCGTGAATCCAGTGAAAATTTTGGGACAAAGCAGTTCAAAGTAATTAGCAGAGCTTGGTCTACCTTTCATTTGGGAAAGTGGAGACACCTCAGATTCAACTTTCATCACCTCTTCTTTGTAAACCAAAAGAATCTTCGATTGTTTTAGACAGCCAGTCACAAAAAGTGTTGAGCTTTCAACAATCCTATATGTTTTTCTTCGACAAAACAAAATATGACGGGCTTTCTCGATCTTCTCTTTGTTTTCAGTATTAGAAGAAACTCTTCTGACTTTAGTTTTCTTATTCTGACGTTTTAAATCGGTCGATTGCCAGCAAAAATGCTTTTGATCAAAATGAAAGAGATTTTAATTGCAATATTTAAGAGAAAAAGAAACAATTTTGATTTCTTTATCTCGTAAAAATGATTATTTGATAAAATCGTAACATTTCTTAAAATTAAAAATCAAGCATTCCAATGTACAATATTTTTAATCTCAACTATTTAGTGCTGAATTTCTAACCCCATTTTGTCTCTCTTCCTCTACTTCTCTCCCCGCCTAAATATGTACACAATAATACAAGAAGAATGAAAAGACTACAGTTTGTACCTTGAGAAACCCGTTTCGTGATGTTAATCATTAATCAGGAAATCCATTAAAAAGGTTTTCCCAATTACAGGTTTTATATTTAATATATAAGTTAAAATTATATACCAATAGTTCTGATAAAAGTACATAACTCTGAGTTTCGTGCTCATGTATTCAGCAGATGTACACATAAAAAACTGCTAAAAATCTATGCGCTTGTATAAAATTGATGAAGTAATTAAAACATCGTTAAAATTCTCAATGGTCTGGTGGGACGGATTTGTAATTCTTTAAAAGGTGCTTTTGGTCGTGTCGACATGTGGAGATTAGTTCAGATCTTTTGTTTGATAGTTTGGACGTAATTGTGTGGAATTTCTCTGTCAGACAAAGGTTGCACGTTTTGCTGCCACAAACATACGGGTGGGCACGGTCGATCACTTTCCACTTCAAAATTGGTGTTATGTTCTTATTTTGTAAATTTCAGACATATTTCGAAAGTTCTGTTGAATTAGCTTTATGTTCATACTTAAAGGAATTTTTGTGTAAATGTCATCTTTCTTTAAATGTTTTTTCGGCCAATCCAATGTAGTTCGCACCTTCGTCGTTTCCATTCAACAGGCAAGAATCCTTGTTGCGACAATTACACGGATCGATTTTCTTGTTTGTTTCTTCTGTTAGTATTTTCTTGTTGTGTGACGTTATTCTTGCCCGTTGAATGGAAACACAAAAATTTCTTTAAGTATGAACATAAAGCTAATTCAACAGAACTTTCGAAATATATAATCAATTTTATACAAGTGCATAGATTTTAGCAGTTTTTTATGTGTACATCTGATGAATGCATGAGCAAGAAACTCAGAGTTATGTACTTTTATCAGTAATAATGAAATATAATTTTAACTTAGATTGGCTCTATTTTAGTAAATATTGACCACTCTGCAATTTTATTTGCTTTTCTGTTGATGGGATGTATATTATATATATATATATATATATTATATATATTCTTTATATGTCTCAGATTGGTCTGATGATGTGTGAAATACTCCTTCTCTGCTCTAAATGTCTTCTGTAAAAGGAACTGGCAAAACTTCTACCCACATGGTCTTTGTTCCAACCTTTTATTGGGACATAAGCTTAATTCCCAGATATCTTTCAGGGTAAGCTCCTACATATTTTATTGTTGTACCATCTATATTAGGAAAATTAATCCAATCACTTTCACGAAAGAAACTTTACAATTAAAATACCCGAGCATTTGTAATTTTTACGTACAAAGAGCATTAGAGAAATAGCTAGTGTGATATAATACGTTCAGTCTGTCCAGCATAAACAACTCAAAATGCATAAATAAAACTTTGCCATAGCTTTATGTTCTTTTTCACATTAACGAGATAGCCCCGAAGACAAGCTTGTAGTATTTTAAGGGTTTGAAACCCAAAATTCGAAACTTTATACCAGTAATGACACTAAACAAGGTGTACTATTCAAAAACTGGTACACAATGTCAAATAAGTTTGGAATAAGTCAATGAAGCCTTAACTATAGTCCAACTCAAAACTTTTTCTCCTTTTGTGTGTCGAGTCGATGTTGAGGTAAATATGCATTTATAAATTATAGTTATATCTTGAAAACATAACCACTGAGCGCTATTTAACCAAAGAAAACTGAAGTATAAGAAATGGCGTTTGAAGATTCTGATAAAATGTTAAATAAAGATATTAATTCTGTTTGTTGCGTTGTTATTCAATAGTCTTGCTCTTTGGCTCTCAGGCTGTCTTCAAACGTATTGATGGAATATTCTGCCAAAACTAAATCTAGTTTTTATAGAATGTGAGTATACAAGGAGTGAAAACGGTCCTTATCTATGTCAAACATCTCAATAAATTAGCAATTTTCTCATTCAAGAAGCTGGGGAAGATTTTTTCTTACTTTTGTATGATCTCCCTTCCCGGATTATATCTAGCCGATAAAGAAGCAAAACCTCTACTCCTAAAAATTCTCTACAGTTTTGTCCTAGTTACCTTTGTATATTTTACATTTGCGACAAGAATGTTAAATAGTCAAATCTTCAACAGATCAGTGTAAAAAATATTTAAAAGGCTGGGCTCGCCATGCTTAGTGAGGCATAGAAAGGGAACAATGGAAAATGACCTGATGGAAAGATGTTCTAAATGTTTCCACCTTTTTCTATCAGTGGGTATTTTTTGGCAGGTAGACCACCACATGGACTTTTCACAAACAAATGACCATCTATTTATCTATCAATCTATCTATCAATCTATCTATCTATCTATCCATCTATCCATCTATCCATCTATCCATCTATCCATCTATCCATCTATCCATCTATCCATCTATCCATCTATCCATCTATCCATCTATCCATCTATCCATCTATCCATCTATCCATCTATCCATCTATCCATCTATCCATCTATCCATCTATCCATCTATCCATCTATCCATCTATCCATCTATCCATCTATCCATCTATCCATCTGTCCATCTGTCAATCCAAAGAAATATAATTAAGGTAATAATAAAAGAGAGGATTTTCAATTGGAGAGGAAAACACTTGGGCATAGTAACTGTATCAAACCTGGCTCGAACCAGGTTATTACTATTCCGTAATTTTCTTTGCTTCCTTTGTTTGCTGAAATCAGACATGACTGCCTAATAAGTACAGCAAGTAATCATTCTCTGGTAAGCTATGCCCTAACAGAGAATTTGACTTGAAAAGTAAAGTGTTTGTATTATTAATTTTGCCTTGTTTGGATTGATCTTGCTTGAAAACAATGCTGTATTTCGCTTGTTAGAAAGCAGTTTGCTGGATCCATCCGGAATATATTATTTTATCCTCTCGTTCATTTAAACGCATTAAAAATATTATACAATCATACTTTTCCATTTTGGAAGATAGGAACTAACTCTGAAACATTAAACTAAATATACTTAAAAACCCAATGCTCAAACGTGCCGTGTCGTTATTATATTTAATGTCTGTTGTTTGAAACATCCAAATTGCAGCCTTTTGCAGCCAATTGATAAAGCAGATGACCATTCTGAGTGTGTTTTTCTAAAAGCAATCAGACAAGAATGACATGGCCAGATTACACATTTTGCTTTTCTTACAATGTCTAACGATGGAAACCTTGGGAAAGAACAGCACAATATACACATTCTTCTTCGCCTTCACTGCCACTCCTCAATTACGCATGATATAATTTTTCTAAGTTTAGCTATTCTATTTAGTTGGAATCATTTTTTTAAACTCCTGATTAATTTCTGCATCATTCTGGATCGTCAATACAAGGCACTCTAATGTAGCTTATTGAATATCCGCACCAGTGATCATTTTTGGCAGCACAACTCTGCTTTCATTTACATACGCACGTATTCTATTTTTGTTCGACTGCTCTTGTGCCCTCTCTTTCTAGCGCTAGTTTTCACCTTTCTAAATCTTCTTCTGTTTCTTTTTCACTCTCTTTCACCACCACTATCATCTACAAACCTGAGTTTTTCTCCTCGTGATGGTATTTATTAGCATCTCCAGGACTACAACAAGCAATAATGAAGTCAAACCAAAGTCCTGACGCAGGCAAAGCAGGTCAAGCTTTGCCTGCATCAAAATTCTTTTAAACACTTGACATCTTCAGTATTTGCAGTTAATTTATAGACAGTGTATACAAAGGCATGTTCACAATTTGTTCGCTGCTCTAGCTTCCTGGCATTGTTGTTAATACCACTTATCTGCTCTTTTAAAGTCTCCTTTGCTGCATAGTTAGCAATGAAAATATTGTGCAGCATTATAATCTCCTCTATTTTATTACCTTTATGCTAAATTGAATTATTTTGAAAACTGTTTTGATTGAACTTCTGAGAAAACCGTTCTAGTATATGGAGAGTCNGGGTGGACTCCAAACATCTACCATCATTGGAACTACCACCATATTGAGGAAGGTGCTTAACCTCTAAAGCTACTGGTCGGTAGCCGGGGTTAAGTTTTCTCGTCCGGCAGGTGAATACCATCTCCCTGTGCGGGCTGTCATGCTGGACATGAACTTTGTTTATTATCATTTTTTTTTATTATTATTGTTATTTTATTACTATTTTATTATTATTATTATTAATATTATTATTACTACTAGTAGTAGTATCATCATCCTCATCATTTTTCTTTCTTTAACCGATAGACGTTACATCGATATTAATTTCAAAGGGCCCAAATTATATTAGGTGATTCAGCGCCATGTTGGGCTTTGTCCATACACTTATAGGTCAAATACCTTTCTTTCGATCCTTGCTGCTCTAATCAGTTAATAAGAATGCCTCTTGAAACAAAGGTTTTTCTTTCGTTATTTTAACTCCGGCAATTCAACTTCTAGCTAATTTAAACGATATTTTTCTGTTTTTATGGGGAAAATAGTTCGTACATTGGTTTTCAGGGTTCATGCTACATTTCAAACTTGGTGATGAGTGTTACCATCTACAAACTACATGGAAAACTATTTTGAAATATTTTTTTCTAATAGGATTTTTATTGCAGCTTGTTAAATATTTTAGCCTTCTGGAAATACTCGTCATGCTTACAATTTGTATAGTATCCTATCCAGAGGAAACAATGCACTGCCAAGAGAGAGCTTGTTGCATGCAATTGAGACTTTGTAGACTTTTATCTTATTTTGTAAAGGAAAGCTGTATCATTACGTCTTTAAAAGAACACTCAACCCACCCAACTCCCAACCCCTGTACATTGACCATTTCCTGCACGCAGTGACACATGAGAATTGAACAAGTCTTAACAAAGGCCTTTAATATTCTGTTGGGTCATAATGTGTAAACATTTTTCTGAAAAAGGTGAAAAGATATTTTTTCAAATCTTTACATTAATATTTTTATTATTCCTAAACTTTGATTAATTCAAACATTTGCCAATTCGAACAAAATACATAAATCCATGAGCGTTCAATTACGTGGATGCATACTGAAGTTTCAGTTTGATGCTTACATTTGCATTCTCTAGTACAAGCATTGCAGATACATTTCCCAATGCACATTTCATAATTGTTTCTACTCAAACATGATTTACAAACATGAAGTTTGTTCATAATTCCTCATTTAAGTTCTTGGTAACTCTCACCTATTTACAACATAAATTATTGTACAATTCTTCTTTATTTATGACATCTGCACTATTTTATCATTTTTATTATCATTATAATTAAAATTATTATCATTACACATTACTATACTTTACGCCTCAGAAACTGGTGTTAGACTTTAGGTTAAGACAGATTGGGAGCGGGTGGCAGCCAGCCATCCCAAAGATTCCTTTCACTATGAACTCACAGAGCCAGAACTTTCCGTGTATCCTCGCCTTACTTAGTAATGCCGTTTTGTGGACCACTTCCAACCTGAGACTTGCCCTTGTCTTTCCCCTAACTTTCCTAAATTTTCTTGTACTCTTTCAAAGACCCTATCACCAGATGGAAAATTATAAGAACGGTAGGGTACGTCAATTTCCTACAGCTCCTATCATTCAAACACTACGCCAGTTGGAAATTCCATCTAAGTGGGCTCTCAAAAAATTAGCAAGAACCTGGAGCATCTTATCCCATTAGAAATCCCACTAAGTCTCCATTACGCTTCTTTCCTCTTACTTTTCCAATATGTTCAAATTCTCTAGGGATTACAACAACACGAAACATGCCTATTCATTTTTTTTATACACTGAAATAAATGATGTGACACTTGTGACACACGCTGTCAAATTTCAGACGAGGAATTCTTATAAAAAGAATTCCTCGTCTGAAATTTCAAACGAGGAATTTCAGACGAGGAATTCTTATAAATAGAATTCCTCGTCTGAAATTTGACAGCGTGTGTCACAAGTGTTACATCATTTATTTCAGTGTGTAAAAAAAACGTCTAAAAGTGTGAGCATTTGCGTAGGCTTCTAATAAAAAACTACTGTTTTTTGTTTATCAATTACTGGTATTTACTTTGAGTTGGAATGGTCCCTGGTCTACATGTCTACTAGTGTTTGAGTACGTGTCGCCAGTGTTTAACAATTTCAAGACCAACACATTAGAAAGATCTTTTTAAACAGTTATACATTTCATAAAGTCTCTGTTCTCATAATGATGCATAAAATTCCTGATTTCGAACAATTAAACTGATTTTCTATTTATATTCTCTATCTATCTATACATCCATCTATCCATCTATCTATCCATCTATGGTGGACGACAAAAAAATCAACAAAACTTAGTTTAGAACTATCAGTTTCATGTTTTCACAATTGTCAGCTAAACAAAATGAACATATTACTTTAGCGTATTTAATTATAACTAGAGCAAATTACAAAAGATATAAAATTTCCCTCATGGGATTGACATAATTTGTATAATTGAATATGCAGTAATGAAAAGACTTTTTAATTGCTTTATCACACCTAGTCCTTTGATTTATAATTAGCTAACAGGAATTTATTTAAGTGTCTACATTTTGCAATGAGTTCACTACGCTTGTTCAACAGTTCCTCTTTGTTAGCGTAATTAAGGATCTCGAACTTTTTCCGCAAACAAGGGTTGCACTTTTTCGATTTGTGCATGAGCGATTATCGACCATTTCATAGTGGGGTTGATGTTCCTTTCTTTTAGGTCCCAAACGTACGATAAAAGGGTTGTGCTGTTTCTGTACTTCTCGTTTCTTAGTGATTGCTTATGTCCGTTATATCTTGTCTTGAAATCTTTTTCAGTTAACCCAATATAAACTTTCTTCTGGACTTCCGGCGCAGTAACTTGGCATTTATATATGACTGGTTTTCTCTACAGTCACCGTCGAAAGGGTTTTCATCTTTTTTCTTCCAGTTACATGGTAACTTCGCTGAGGGATTAGGCGATGCTATCTTTTTATTGTGGGAGTTGATGATTTTCTCAACACTGTCAGTCCAGCTGTAGCTCACTTTCGTGTTGTTGCGATTAAAAAGCTTTTGTAGACGGCTTGATGGTTAAAAATGTTTATCAACTAGGTACAAAAGTCTGCGTGCAAAGTTGGTAGACAATGGTGGGTTAAATCATATGTTTCTTGGCCGATTTCTCCTTCTGATGTGTGGCGGGTCTGAATTGTAATTCAGGTTGGTACCGTAATGTCCACCTTTTTTCAATGCATCTTCATAGGCGGTTTTTGATTCGTTAAAAGTTGCTTCGTTTGATAAGTTTTGTGAAAGGCTGTTGGAAATCGATTTCGGTAGTTGATTGAGGATATGTTTAGAGTGCTTTGAAGATCTATTTACATAGAGAAGGCAGTCATTGTGTTTCTTGTACGGACGAAATGAGTTCTTAGGTAGGTCCATAGTTATATCGAAAAAGTTGACAGAACGAAGTCCAGTGGATATTTCTATTTGCAGATGGATGCCTTTGAACATACAGAAAATATCTTTTTTCATTCTATCAGTGGATGGGCCGTTAGAATTGTGTAAAATCCCTAGCCCGTCATCATGTCGCTTTTGTTCGTCAGATTCGAAAGTTTGTGTAATATAGAAGTCCTACCAGTTCGCATATCTCCGCGCCATCGGAACTAGCTATGGTGACGTCGAAATAATCGTTAATGGACTTTTTTTTCCATGCTTCGTCTTTGAAGAACAAAAGTGATTTTCTACAGTGGTAAATCGTACGTAAAGCTTTATCACTGATTATGGTGTGTTGTTTTTGCGAAATCGATCGCTTCATCCAGCAGTTGTTTGGAAATGGACGGGTAAAAATGTCCATTTGCCTGGATGAGCACGATTGCTTGTTTTCGATCCATTTGAACCATTCAATAACATTCTTAGTATTTTTCCATAGGTTAAGTTTGAGCGATTTGCTTGTGTCTAAGTTTATGCGGTCGAGGATTGTCTTGTTAACTGCACCGAGGCTGCTCATGCTGGGGTTGATCAGTCTGCACGATAGTTTGGTCTCTAAATTGTATTTGTGGTCCTTTAAGCAGAAATGCTTGTTAGTTGCTCAGCTCGTTTATCAATATTGTATGAATTTGCGATATCTTTCGCTTCCATATTGATAAACCATTTAGATTTACTAGGAGCCTTTCTGTATGCTTTTGTGACACTGTCCTTTAAGAATTTCTCGTGTACAGCTAGGTTCATGGTGTAGATGTTGGTAGTTTTGTCAGCGAATACGAACAATTTGTCGGGGTTCCTTATTTTACGAATGTCGGACTTCAAAAATTTTCGGACTTCAACATTTGTCTTCCTGACTGTAATTGAGATTGTCATGTTAAGCAAATCATTTTCGAAATCCTCTAGGTCTTTGTGAGGTGCCGGGGTGTCTTTGCTTTTAAAACCAAATGATACGTTGTTTTTGTCAGTGTGCGAACTCTCCTTTTCAAACCAGAACAGTTTCTATCTCAATGTCTTTAAAACTGCTTCAACTTTATCAATCAAAGTCAACATGTAGGTGTTCTTGCTTGGTAGAGGAGTATTTTTCAAAGAGTAGTTAACATTGATCTTTTCCATTGATAGTATAACAACCAAGAGTGCTCAACAATTTCTGGAGCAGATATACCAGTAATATATACATATAAAAACTCTAATATTCCTATATTATTGAACATCCATCCATCTATCTATCTATCTATCTATCTATCTATCTATCTATCTATCTGTCTATCTATCTATCCATTTATCTATCTATCCACCCATCCATCGATCTATCTATCTATTTATCTATCTATCTATCTATCTATCTATCTATCTATCTATCTATCTATTTATCCATCTATCTAGCCATCTTCCTATCGATCTATTTATTTTTTCATTTATTTATTTTTATTTATCGATCGATACATCTATTATTTTAATGAGTAAGACATTGTAAACTTGACAAAAAAAATTAAAAGTTAGGTAATAAAGGTTGTACATCAAAATTTTAGCCCCCTCTACCTATTTTCACTCCAGAATTACAACTAAGCTTAAATTGTGTAGTTCACAAAAAATTGTCATCTTGTATTTTTTACTTTGAGATGTTCCTAGTAAAGTTCTGGATCCTACAATAATTATGTAATTATTTGTCGGTCATAAAATTTGCCATTAGCAAGACCTTACGTTATTCCAGTTTAGAGTGGTACTTTTTTCAAGATTTCTATTTATTAATGCTCTCAATCTGCTCAATGTCTATCTCCTTTAAGGAACACAATTAAGGAGCTTTTTACTTGTTACAGAGGAGGGAAAATTTAATAATTGTCTGATATGGAGAACTAAAATTCTTGAAAATGAATAGACATGTAACGTATCGCACATAACAGGTAAAATGTTAGACAAAATTGACAGTTTTTGTCAATTTGTCAAATACTCAAAAACACTTGCCGAATTGCTAGTGTGAAAATTCAGACAGCCGTTTTAGTACCTGTTTATTTGACAGTAAAACCAATCAAAGTCAATACATGTTGCACTTCAATAGAAATACACAGTTATATAAACTCTTGTGAATATCTTTTACGGTATTCCCAGAAGAAGGAAGACAGCTTTTCTGAAAGGACTTTCATTTTTAACGGTAAGGTGAAATTTACCTCAATACTGGTTTTGTTCATAGCGTTTTTTCTCTCAGTATGAAACGTGACATTTTGGAAATATTTTTATTGACAGGGTGTCAAATATTGTTCAAATAACTATGGAATTGAAATTCCATCGGTACATATTTAAAGTATGATTAGCATATTCGTCGAACTAGTTTAATTTATCTGTTTGAATGTGCACATTATTTAATGTGAGGGATATAATAAAAAAATTCTCTTTTATCTGGACTTCATTGGTAAATGTGTGAAATGTTATTTTCTAATGGGTTTGGCTGTAATACACTGGAATGAAAATATCATAACTGAATATGTTGAATGAATGAATCAGAAAAGAAGGTTTTCGATAATTTTAGTGAAAGTGTGACAATGTTAAATAAAATGTGAATATGTCTAAAACATAAAAAACGTCTCAAAGTGAACAAGTACTGGTAAATGCGTTCGGATGTACACCAATGAAATTGGAGTTTAAGATCATAACTGAAGATGTTAACTGAATAACTCAGAAAAAAATCTGTTTTATCATTTCGGTGAAACAGTGGCGGTGTTAAATAATTAGCAAATGTGTCAAAAAATTATTGATAACCGTTTTGATTATCATTTATAGATATCTTCTTCTTTTTCTTTCTTTATCATTTATAGATATAATGAGAACAAAATGTGTAACAATGAAAATAGATAAATGTAAAATTGATTAATTACTGATAGGATGTTTGCTATAAATAATCTGTTGAATAGGGGGAGCAGAGCTAAGTATGTGAAATATCAATGGTAATACTATTTAACATTAGTGATGAATATTTAAAGTTAGTAAATTATTACTAAATGTGGTGTTGAAGTTGTTGTATTTTTAATTAAATGGGAAAATTTATTGTTTTTCATTAAAGAAAAGATTAATTAATATGTGCAGTATAATTGCTTTATTTGGTAACGATCAGAAAATATCTGTTTGCAATTATTCGTCAGGAGTTCAGGTATAACTGTAAATGTTATAGCTATCACTACTTGTAATGATAAGTGTGTCGTTCACGTAATTAAGTAAAACAGTATCTTCTCCAGGGTCTTACCTTGTATAAAGTCAAGGGCATTCTTATCACGGTTTCCACAAAAGTAATGAGACAAAAACTGGCCATGACTGCATTCGTGTAAAGGACGAACACCCTTTTCCTTAGAAATAGAATGCAATGAGATAACTCTTGCCTGGGCCTGTTGTTATTGCGCCTGATCCTATACGTCGACACGCGTAAAGTAACCGGAAGCAACCTACTTGGCAGGCTGATTAAATACTGTAATAACTATTGTTGTCTTGGAGAAATTTGGCGCCAAATGGTCTAAATGTTTTATTTTCAGATGCCGTAACTTCGTGTTACTGTTTTTTCTTGTTAAATGTTTTATTATGTGGTTGCACTTATTTAAGTATTGATCGTTGAGAGCTAGACTAATAGGCGTTTGTCAGTTATACTGAAACAGCAGTATCTAATTGTTTGATGCAATCAGAACCAAGAATTGATAGATACGTTTGTATACACCATTAGAAAAAAGTTATCTTGTTAATGCTATAAATATGAAAATCACTGGTAATATTGTAGTTAGATATGTCAAAATGATAAATCAAACTTAAAAGTGTTGCACATCGCTAAAAAATTATCAAATTGAAATCTCATGTACGTTTATTAAATGTTATAAACAAATCTCCCATCGTAGTAATGTCTTTATCGAAAGCTTATACCATGTATGAAATATCATGAAAGTTGCTTTCTTAATCTTTTCCACAGGTTTCGGTATCAACCTTTTAAAGATGAAGTTCCTTGTAATGGTCTTGCTTTTGCCGTTACTCGTACACTGTGAAGAAGATAATCTTAAAGGTAAGTAATATATTGAGCTGCACTTGCCAGGTCAGTATAGCAAGGAATTGCAATGTTAGCTGCATAAAGATCTGTTACTTCACATTCTACACCAGAAAATAAGTGGTGCAATAAGAAAACGTGTTATTTTTATATTATAAAAAGATGATATGGCGATTTTATCCTTATCACTTTTATATTTCTTTTAAGCATCTTATGCATTTTGAATTATTACTAAATAAAGTACATTAAAATTACTCCTACTATGGAAATGATTCCTTTATCAAGAAATCAAACTTCTGTGAAATAATGGATAGTGAAAATTTCTCGTTGGTTTTACTTTGGATTGAAAAAATTAGGCACTCAAATTATTATCTTGAACTGCAAGATGTTTACTTAGTCAATACTGAGAAAAACCAGTTTTCGATTCTGCATTGTATTTCCAATCTAGACCTTGCAAGCTCTAAATTGCTTTTCCACTATTTGACCATCAGATAATTCCAAAACTTTTTTCTCTTCAAAAATCAAGTGTTGTTTGTATGCAATTATGTAGCAACCCAGTTGCATATACTGGGTATTTTAAAGCATGTAGAATAAAAAATCCAGGGACAGTACAATTAAAATCAATTTGAATTTGATGGTAATCCCTTTTAGTAGGATTTTTCTTTTCCAATGAAAGATTCCAAAATAAATTATCTTTTTTTAATGACGAAAACAAAAGAAATAAAAGAACTCCAGGTTATTATTAATGACTAAATGTCCAAAACACTTGGAAACCACAATAGTTTTCCAAACAAAATGGAGGCCTTTTAAACTCCAACGAAAAGCTTACAAAACTCTTTAAACAGAAAGTAAAATTAATTCTACCTCTGATCCTAAAATGTTAATGTTTAAGATTTTTGCACCATGTTCAATTCAACAATCTGTGCTGTAATAGGATCAGATGTAGTAATAATGATAGGGGTTTTACTACTCTATTAGTTAAACACAATGAAAAAGAAATTTTGTCTAAATATACAGAACTTCATACTTTTAAAAACCTGAAGCCTGTGATTGCTTGAGTTTTTTTACGTTACTTCTTCTAACCTTTTTCCTTCTCTTACTGCTACTACTCCCATCAATGCTACAACTGCTACTACTATTGTTACTTCTACTGGCACCAACACTACCACTACTACTAATGCTACCTCTTCTATAGGAGTAATATGTTTTACATTGCCTCTTATTTTTGGTCTTTACTTGGAAAAAGATATGAAGTTTTAAACCTGACTGGAAGAGAAAACTACACTGAAGCATGTTGTTATGTATATCAAGAAAGCGATAAAATTGTATTTCCTTCTTTGTTTGCTACAAAAACTCCAAGAGTAATCTGGATTTGAACCATTGCATACAACGTAAACATTCGAACCTTCGAAACGGCTACATATTTTGCTCACTTTGCTCACATTTTCTTCTCCGTTTGAAAGGTTTTTGCCACCTGTTCCTCAATTTCAAGTGACTCCGCCACCTGGTTCTGTCTTCCGTGTTGAATGGCGGTTTCCAACTCCTTTAACTGTGGGCACTTTAGTGCATGATAGCAGGTATTTTGTCTTCTTATCTTCAGCCCGGCACTTTCCATCTCGTCTCTAGTCTTCTTTGCAGATTTTTTCTGTCTTGTTCGCATAGCACTAGGTCATTGGGTACAAGCTTTATGTTTTTTAGGTTTAAATGATGGTTATAAATCTTCTCATCCAATATTTTTCGACACTCTTCTTTGGCCTTCTTGTTCAAGGGGTTATCTGTTCCTGTCTTTCAAAGAAACCAAAATTTTTTCTAGAAGGTTTCGCCCTTAATTTGTAGATTTGAATGAAATACGCAACAAAAGCCATATTTAGTAAAAATAGATAGGCCAAGTGGAAAGGTAATTTGCAAAAATTATCTGAAATAGTATGCAACATTAATAATTCAGTTTGATGGGACGGGGTCTGAACAAATGCCTATGTCTTGCACATGGGTAATGCAAGCTGTAGGCACTCATTCTCATCATATTTGGTGAATTCACCTATTTTCATTTGATTTCCTTCATTATTTCCTGACCCGGGTGTTTCTTCTTTGAGTTACATTGATCAACATTTCACTAAAAATAGATGTAAACTTTATTTACTTTTTAAGACTTAAAAATGAAAAAGCCAGAAAACATTGAAGAAGAAAAGAAGGCTGAAGAAAAATGTAAGTTTTTGTTGCTTTTTATTACTAGGAACTACTCAAGTTTCTTAAATAGTTAAATAAATAACTTGAATGTTTTGCCTTGACTCATGTTATCTAACTGGAGAAAATTTTTGAGTGAAGGAGTACTGAGTTCGATCTCAAACAAATATTATGAAGGGTCCACTTGAAAACTATTATTTCTAGTAACTTAATGACAAATGAAATAGTGTCACTTATAAAGCTGTCTGTAAATAGTATATCAATTTTATGTCCCGACGACTTTTTTCATCTTCACAAGAATTCGAAAAATGAAGTTTTTGTTACGTTAATTGTTTACAAACAATTAATACATTACCAACAAAGGAATAATCTATGAATTAAAATACTGTAAAAATACAAACAAAATTACCCTTGCCACAGTGAAAGTATTTTTGTCGTTGAAAAATAACGAGTGCAAAATTTTATTTTTTAGCCACAGATAGCGATTGGTAATATAAGATTTTGCGTTTCAAACATGAACTTCCAAACAGGCGTATACCTTTGTGTGTACACAGAGCAAATAGAGGTGAGTCAATGAAATGAGACTTACAGTTACAAAGTTCTATCTACAGTGAAAGAAACTTTAACCATGTTCTACCCAAGCAGATAAGAAAATTGTCATGGAGAAAATTGTCAAATTTGACATTTTCCCACATTTGCAGTGGATAGAAACATAATATGAATCTTTATTACAGAGAAGTTCTTACTTTCACTTCTCCCGACGAAATCTGACTTTCCAACGTAAAGGTCGGGAAAAACCGAGATGACGAAAAAGCGAAAATTACCGTGTATTTCTGAGCTATTCGCTGTCATGGGCAACAAACCAAAAATTTTGTTAGTTGAGATGTTCTTTATCAGATGGAAAAACTACATTTGCGATGATAAATACTTTGACGCAGGTTATTCTCTTTAGCCAATGAAACTTTTGTGTTCTTCGTAATGTTTGTTAACCCAACAACACCTCGGCATCGTTATTTGCTTGAACGTCTCTTGTCTCTTACTGATTGGACTATTTTACAAGCTAATATAGTGAATTTGGTGGAATCAGTTTTAGTTACTGGAGTACTACTACTGGATTAAGTGGTCAATCATTAAACTGCACTCTGAAAATAGAACAGCTTAGATTTTGTTCTTTTACTACTCAATGTTCTCTTTTCAATAGACTCAAAATTAACTGAGATCAGATCTCAGATACAGATGAGGAATTTTTTAGTTACATAGTTTTATTTGACTTCTGTTTTCAAACTTGTTTTTTTTAAGGCTATCCAAATGTAATTTTTCAAATAACAGCTGGAATTAAGTCCTTGTTAGGGTTGTGTCTATTTACATCATAGGCCAAAATTTTCCTCAAAAGCATTCTTCAAGCATCTTTAGATTTTGCAGTTTTCAAACATTAAACTTGGTAGAACAGTGCAACAAAGCCACTGCATATAAGCAAACAAGAAATTCTGATGCTGTGAAAAACTGTATATCAAGCAGAAAGAGAACAATAGCAATAATAGTAATGACAGAGATGAAGGGAATTGGGCATGATTAGCTGTGGTGACGTATTGACAAAATGACAAAAATGCTCATTATATTAGTAGGAGCTATACTGGTGACCATTGCTTTACTTTAGAAGGTGATAGTATCGACAGAGAGGTAGAAACGTAATAGGACTAGCACTTTAGCCCTGGTTGCTAGGAGTTGCACTGAATTACTAGAGATAGCACAAAAGTTATAGTTTTGACACTGGTACATAAACTCAGATTAACAGCTATACAAATTATTTTTTCTGGACTTCTTTTTAATTTATATATTTATGTTTTTTTCATAGCTTATAGGTTTGAAGGTGATATTGTCTTAACGAAAAAACAAGAAAAGGTCATTAACGATGAAATCAGGAAAAACAGTGTAGTTAAAAGATATGTTATAAAAGATGTATTTAGAAAATGGCCTGATGGTAAAATTCCTTACACAGCAACCAAAAGCTTTTTTAAAAGTAAGTTACATTTATCCTATGTAAATACAATTCACTTTCTCGTTACATATTATCCATATAAAAAATAAAATTTTTATATATTATGTAACATAGGTTCTATCTGATATAGCCAGCATCGTAAAGTGTCTAAATTCAAAAAATTGCATCGTGCATCATACATTGTTTCGTATATAGAGTGAAAACGTTTTAAACTTAAACAGTCATTTAAATTTTGTACTGAATTAGAAACATCAGACAGATTAGACTGACGTACGATGGGATGGCATGGAGCGTATGTTGCCAACGATACCAATGTATTATTTTTCCTTTTGCACTAAATCTTTTTACATCTAGATGTATTGTATTTTTTATGATCATTAATTTTTGTATCATTAACTGCTGAAATGGTGACAGCCTTTACTTTGAAATAATTTGCTAATACAATTGATTTAGCATTAACGTTGCACTTGTTTTTTAATTGAATTAGAATTAAAACAAAGCTAAAACGTCAAATAAATGGTAAAAATGTGAAGTAAATAGGCCAACAATTCAGTAAATATTGTCGTGTATTTCACACATCATCAGACCCATCTGAAACATTTAAAGAATGCAACTGCTCAGTTATATAGTAAAAAGTTAAATATTGGTTCTTAGTAATAATTAAGTAGAGTATGCAGAGTATGTGTTATGCCCCTAATTCACGTGGTGATAAGGGTTTGTACATTTCCTTTGGGAAAGTCCAGGTTTCACTTCCGTGCATCAGAATTGATAACAATTATTGCTTCTTTCAGGTAAAAGAAGAAAGGCGCTGTTAAACATGGCCATCCAGCACATCCAGAATGAAACCTGCTTAAAATTTGTACCATGGAAAACACAACGCAATTATCTCATCTTTTTCATTGGAGATGGGTATGCTTCTTTTTTTACTTGCCAGTCAAAAAATAATGTTATTATATAAACTAATTTCTGTGCTTCGTACTAGAAACAAAAATTACAATTTATCATATTAATAAACCTGTAGTCTTACTTTGATAAAACAATGTTTCATGAAGACTTCCATGGGTTATTTATTTTGTAGGCATATTTTTGTAATCTCCAAAAACCCTAAACATTAGCAGTATTTCACTAAAAACACAAATAAATAAAGGATAGGAAATAGTATTGGGCTTATAAAATACGTTGTCCAGGATCAGTTAATGTCCGACACAATTTTGTGGTAAATTTTTAGTCAACCATATAGAGGTGAAGAAAATTCTAATGTCAAGGTTAAAATTTTAAAAATCATTTCAATCGATACCCCAGAGAAAAGTGTTGAAACTTTACGTTGTGAATAGGAGAACAAGCTAGTATATTTGATAAATTGGTCACAAAATTAATATTTACAGTGTTTTTAAAATGCTAAAAAAGCAATACATTACAATTTTAATTGGGTGCAAATATAGTTACAAATCAACATAATTTCCTCCTTAAATACTCTAATTGTAATGGCAGGGATAGCACTAAAAGGTCGGATTGACCTTATTTCCATAGTTTTCTCAGATTTGATTTCTTGAACGGAAAATGTAAGTTATAGCAATATATGTATATATAAACGTTAGAGTGTTTTTCAATGAAATATAATATACTGTTATAAAATAGTGGCCAAATTCTGAGTGAAAGAAAAGATATTAAGTGTCAGCAGTATACATATACTTCATATATACCAACTAGTGCTCTCCATCTCCGATTTTCCTCAAATCGGGTTAATCGCTAGAAAATTTACCAATTAAGCGATGAATGTTATTGCATTAAGGTATGTAGGAGGAGACATGGCGTAACAGATCTGTATTTTCGCATCTCAAGGAAAAGTAGGTACATTTTTGCTCTTCAAACTCTTTCATGTCTAATTTTCAAAAATTTTAGAAATTTTATACCTCTAGATTGGTTAAAACAGTAACCAAATTCTTAAAATGCTCATGATGAGACCACAGAAATGGCGAACAAGAAGAGCAATATTCTAACGCAACATAACTTTTCGAAAATGTTTAATGTGAAGTATTTACAATAACAAAATCAAAACTTTCCAAAATATTTGAGCCTGGTATTTACAAATTCGCAGCCACGTTTTTAGCCGCTTGGAAGTGGAAAACCATCTTTCGGGGTTGCACGATGTTGCTGGGCTAACCAAAAGTAGCTTTGCAACGTGGACGATGTTTGGCATGAGATCGCGATCTGCCTTTGAACAGCATTTGGTATCTTTATACATATCTCTAAAGCGTATGGGTTTAGCTTTCATTATTACGCGAAAGGTATTGCTTTCTTTGATTAAAGTTTCAGGTCAATCTCATCCTTGTAAACTTTTCCTGGGGACTCTTCCACGTGTTTGTCATCTTCGAATTGTTTAGGATTATTGATGACTTTCAAAAGGAGTGATTCAAGACTTGCAAAGATTTCGTAACTAGGCAGAGAAAGCCTTTCCTTGACTGAATTGGTCATAACATCCAGGACTTCATAATAAATTTGTCTGTAATGCTCTTTTGGTGACAGTGGGTGGTATGGCTGACTGCTTTTGGAACTTCCAGTCACATTACATAAGTCGGTCATCTTTCTATAGTTTGGTTCCTTTCTTTTTCTTGAAAGTACTGGGTCTTCAACGAAAGGAAATTTAGACGATTTTTTAACAATTGACTCGAAAAAGAGATCAAAAGCTTTCTCATTTCTCATGTTTACTATACAGATCATCATCAGCATGCTCAATTTCAATATTTTGTTTGATTTCTCCTAGTAGTTGTTCCCTTTTGGAAGAATATTTCACCAAGGTTGTTATCTCACCAGCTGTTGCCTTAATATCACCTAGAAGGCGGGACGATTTTGTGGTGTCTTTGACTGAGAGGCTAGAGTATGCCCCTGGCAATGACTCCCGAGTGCTTTCGGCTGAAGCAGTTTAATTTGAGTTGCGACACCACTTTTCTTCCCCAGTATGTTACTGGCGCCGTCATACGTTTGTCCATGTAGGTCTGATAATGGGAGGTTGAACCTAGATAGAGCATCTTTTATCACAGATACGAGAGTATCACTTCGCATGTTTGGCATTTCATAAAACCCAAGGAAATCTTCATTTGAATTTAAATCTTCATCAACCCATCGCACACAAAATGATAGTTGCTGTTTGTTCGAGACATCAGTATACTCGTCACACATTGTAGAGTACATTTTGCTATTGTTGACATCATAAATTTTTTCCTCAAAACCTGCTTGGCCATTAAGTCCAGGAATTCATTCTGAAACGTGTTATGAATGTATTTTTTAGAAGCAACTTCTCCAACAAGGATTCTTTCTCTCGCCCATGGATGTTCCTTGGAAAGCAAAATAAGCAATTGCGTAAAATTACTGTCGAATGTGTTATCACCACGAATAGCTATTCCCTGTCGAACTGAAGCTTGTAGAGTTTCCATTATTATTGTTAAATACAACCGCTCTCGTTCTCTTTTCTTAAGAAGTTCAGTAATGATCAATTCCTTCGGATCTTTGTACTGAAAGATGACCGCTTCGTATGACAATGCAGTTTGCTCTGTTCGTGATCTTCAAAACAACTCGGCGCTTTCTTCCAGTTTTTAAATCCTACGGATGTATAAGCTGGATCTTTATTGTCTTCGGTGGTCAACTTGTCTTGGTGAATATAGTAATAAAAACATAAGACGTAGTCATTTACTCTGTCATAATGAAGATATTTGAAATCTTCGAACCACTGATGTTGACATTGACGATCTCGTTTTCCAATTTTGGTTTTCGGAAATTCAAACGATTTATCTGGACGGAAATGAATACTCTTTTCCATATTTGCAGCATTTACATTTTCTTTGCTATGTACATTATCTGCAGGAGGATCGCTGACACTAGTTTACACAACTTACAGGTTCCTTTCTGACGTTCTTCTTTGATGTTGTCGGCTGGAGAAAAAAATGAATCTATTTCCATATTTGCTATAATATATATAAGGAAACCAGAAATAAATGAATACAATAACAAATGCTTTAAGGTCCGTATGAAAAACCCTAAGCTAAAGTGAACGGGCTGTTGCAAAGTATGAATAAGAAACGAGTTAATATCGTATAACTTATTCATGACTTAAGAGAAAGTACCTAAAAGTGCATTTTTGTATCTGTCACAAACCCACTGAAAACATTTAAATGGTTGCATCACTTAAAATAGTGTTCTTAAAAACTTTCGAAGCTCGAGTGACAAGTTAGTTCGAATTCGAAATTGTAATTCTCTGACGAGAACAATCAGTTTCAAGAAAATAAATCAAAACAAAATCAAGAAAAATTTAGAGTTTCTCTGACTTTAATTCAAAAATAGCGATTTATAGAATAAAGTAAAATTAAGAGTTTAAACTCTGAATTTAATTCAAAGACACTGATTTTCTGTTTAGAATACAAATGAATATTATGGATATTTTCAATATGCTATCAATTTGTATTCTATAAATCACTCTTCTTTCCATCACATCCACACAAAATCTTCAAAACTTTTATCAGTTGACCAGTTTTACTCTCGAAAGGCTAGCTCATAAGTAATATAAAAGAGTATTATATATAATTGAAAAAGTTGAACGCTCACTTGATGTAATTGCTTGTTATATTCATTATCATATTATATTGATTTAAAGCTGCTCACTTGATGCACTTGTATTTCATAAACATAGCAAAGAAATTATATATTATTACTAAAGCTGCTCATAAAATAATACCAATCTTTGACAAAAATTTTTATTGCTCTGAAAAAAGTGGGAGGGCATTCCCCCGGCGCCCCCAGAAATGTCGGGCCTGCACGACATGTCTTGTCTTGAAAAACCAAGATTTTTACTCTGATATCAATTACTATTACTTTAAAGGTTAGCCCTGTACATCTGTTGCTAACTCCTCACCAAAAAGTTAATTATTAAACTGTTCCAACTAATATTATGATGAGCAGACTCCTTCACTGTCGCTCGTTGAGCTCAATATAACATAATCATAACCCTTTCTCAAAAACAAAATGTGTTACATATTGAAAATCAGAAAATATTCTTATGCAATCCCTTATGGCCTGAAAATCACAGTGTAAAGTGTTACTTCAAGTAGTGTATGCCCCCGTCCTTAAATTAATCATTTTGAAACAATTTGTCGGTTTCATTTCGATTCTTCGGTTGAATTTTGCAAATTGACTTTTTCTTAAACTAGTTATGTAGTCGATTAATCGAAATCGCATGGACAGTATTGACTGCAGCACCATGGCAAATGTTGTCACGAACATCGCTAGCCTTGAGATTCTGTGACTACACATTACGGCTCCCACTAACTCAACAGAATAATAATACATTTTAAAGATGAAAGTACCATGATCATAGTAATTAATGTCGTTGACAATTTGCTTTTTTTTTATTTGAATTAAAAGCACCCTATACATAAGACGCCAATCTTAATTCGTTTATGCATCAATTCTATTACTTTCGTAAATATTTGTCAGGAAATGTTGGCATTTCTATTGAAGGACAGTAAAAAGTCCAGGAAAATAAGTTATACAGAAACCAGAAGGGGTTGGGGGTATTATGATTTGCCAAATTTCACATTTCGACTTGAATTACTGTATCAAGTGTAAGAATTTGGGACCTATGACTTTCTTCAGTGTTCATCCTGTTTACAGAGGTATATCCCTAGAAACTATAGGTTGTCTTCATTAAGCTCCAGGTGTCTTGGATTATACTTTCATTGTTTGAAAGGGGTGTAGTTATGCAGATGGTACATTTCACAGGAAGTAAAGGTCATATTTGACAACACCACTTTTATTACAGATAAATGAATTACATTGATAGAGTCTGATTATAAGCAAAGGATAAAAACGAATGAAAAAAATAAGTATATGCCTTTTCGTAGGCAGGATCGGAAGGTAATAAAACGGATATTGAATTTATTTAATTTATACAGCTCTTGTAGAAAGTCTTTTTGATATTTTAATACTTTTGTTTCCCATGCAGATGCTTTTCTAATATTGGGATGGCAGGCGGACAACAGCGCGTTTCAATAGGACGTGGCTGCGCTTATCTCGGTACAGTGGAACATGAAATAATGCATGCGCTCGGATTTTTTCACGAACAATCTAGACACGACAGAGACAAATATGTAAAAATTAACTGGGATAAAATTCAATCAGGTAAGTTAAACTACCCTGTTAAATATTTCAACTAAATCTCCTCTTAGTTTTTGTTCATAAATGTGGATTTAGTTAATATGTAAAAAGTCACACCAACATTCGGGTATTTGACATCTATTTTGCCTCTCTCTCTCTCTCCCTCTCTCCCCCCCTCCCTCTCTCTCTCTCTCTCTCTCTCTCTCTCTCTCTCCTAGGTGCTATATCAATTTCAGACCTTGGCGATCATGGTTCTCCACAGATTCCTATCTCTCATTATCTGCAGCAGATGTCCAGCTTTTACCTTTTCCTTCTCACTTGCTGATATACACTTTTTAATATGGCGCTTAAGACTTCCCAAGTATGTTAATCTTTGTCTTTCTCTGCTTCATTTGCCTTCAGTACGATCTGCAAGGGTAAGATTTTCTAGTCCTTCCTTTCTCATGATATGTCCAATAAACCTTATTTGCCTNCCTCTCTCCCTCTCTCCCCCCCCCTCTCTCTCTCTCTCTCTCTCTCTCTCGCTCTCTCTCTCTCTCTCTCTCTCTCTCTCCTAGGTGCTATATCAATTTCAGACCTTGGCGATCATGGTTCTCCACAGATTCCTATCTCTCATTATCTGCAGCAGATGTCCAGCTTTTACCTTTTCCTTCTCACTTGCTGATATACACTTTTTAATATGGCGCTTAAGACTTCCCAAGTATGTTAATCTTTGTCTTTCTCTGCTTCTTTTGCCTTCAGTACGATCTGCAAGGGTAAGATTTTCTAGTCCTTCCTTTCTCATGATATGTCCAATAAACCTTATTTGCCTTCCACAGATTTTTTTATCAGACTCCTTTCTGCTCCAGCTTTCCCCAAACTGCCTCATTTGTTTGATGGTCTACCCACGATATTCTCATCATTCTCCTATAAAATCACATTTCAACAGCTTCTAGTTTCTTTTGCACTGATGGTGATATTGTCCACCATTCAAAACCATATAACAGAGCAGATGTTACATAACCTTCCTCTTCTTTGTAGCATTTGACATTTTGCGATGTTTTAAGATCTTCCATAATCTTTCAAAAGTACCTTTTGCAATCCCTCTTGATTTCCAGATCACACTTTCCATTCTCTGTTATATAGCTATCTAAGTAACTGAACCTGTCAACTTGCTGTATGGGGTCATTTCCATTGTACAATTTGCACCTGGGACTTCGGTTCTTACTCATCACCATGCATACTGTTTTCTTGCGATTTATTTCCAGTCCTTTCCCAGTATAACAATATATTATGTATTTGTATTATATATATATATACATATATATATACATATATATACCTATATATACATATATATATACATATATATATATATATTCTTCTCCACAGAGACCTGACCTTTGCCATCCTCAGCATCTCTATTTTACTTTTCCCGGCTCAAGCAGATATGCTTTTCATGAAAGTTAGCCGTCTACTATTACTATTACTATTACTATTACTATTACTATTACTATTACTATTACCATTACCATTACTATTACTATTACTATTACTATCCCTATTACTATCGCTATTACTATCGCTATTACTATCCCTATTACTATTACTATTACTATTACTATTACTATTACTATTACTATTACTATTACTATTACTATTACTATTACTATTACTATTACTATTACTATTACTATTACTATTACTATTACTATTACTATTACTATTACTATTACTATTACTATTACTATTACTATTACTATTACTATTACTATTACTATTACTATTACTATTACTATTACTATTACTATTACTATTATTATTACTATTACTATTACTATTACTATTACTATTATAAAAATAATAAAATCTTATATAAAAACTCTTACTTTTGCTACTACTGCTTGTTCTTTTTTTCAATTAGATATGAAGTTTAATTTCAACATACATAATGAAGGTGTAGGTGATAGCCTTGGGTTAGGCTATGAATATGGATCAGTCATGCACTACCCCAAAGATGCTTTTGCTATTAATGCTGGAGATATAACTATTACTACACTGAAGCCCAACCCGTCTGGGGTCCTAGGACAAAGGGAAGGATTGACTAAACTTGATTTCGAGAAACTCAACAAAGCTTATTCATGTGACTCGGAAGAGAAATAATGAAACACAGGTAAGCCTAATTTTTGTTAGTTCTATCAGTTTGCTCCAGGTAACTTGAAAATTGCTTTCACGACTACTGATTTTATTCTATTTTGCCTCGCCAAAAATGTGAAGTGCTTTCATTAGAACCCACAATCATCACCCGCATAATCAAATTGAAACCAATTGCTTTGGGTTAATTAATTCCATAAACAACTTATGCAAACATCCTCGGATTTATGATAATAGAGTCCAAAATCAGAATACTTTGTGAAGAAAACACCGACAAAGAAAAATCTTTGTCATTCAAAAAAGAACTTCCAGAAAGCAAGACGTTTCTGAGAAGAGATGGGTTCTGGAGCTCTCTTAGCATATCGAGGTTTAGCATCAGCAATCACCCATTTAAAAGCAATGTTATCCACTAAAAAAACCCCGTTAGATTTGTCAGGTGGATCGTTGAAAAACTGAACAATGGCATGATTGCATTGAACAATGGATTAATTGCAATGAAAGAAGGACAATGGGAATGAACCATGGAGGATAATGGAATGACTTTTTAACTAAGACCAGATTCCAAGGTATTATTTCCAATCTAAACCCCTTCCATAAAATCAGTTGGAGAATCCGAGCCAGAGTTGCTGAAGACGGAATCCTAACCAATTTCACCAAGAAACTAATGAAATCCATCTCGCTTAGTCAAATTGAAAATCCTACGATGATGTGGCTTGTCAACAAGATTTGAGAGTGTTGTTTTAACCACTACAACAGCACCAACAACATGATCAGAAAATCGAAAAGGAGGTAAAAATGAACTTTATAATGCTCAATAATAGAAGTCAAAAAGAGATGAAAAAGAAAAGGTTCTCCTACCTGTTTTCATGACTTTCCGGCATGATCAATCTTGTCAGTAGTTATTAATGGAAGTGGAAGTAGGGTTTTGAGCTTAGATCTTAGAGCTTAGAGTCTGAGCCGTGTTGTTTTCTTATTTCGCACTTTCCCTCAATAGTGACTTTCTTGGATGTTGATTTACATTTTGCAGTTTTTTGCAAGAGGTTGGGAATGATTTGTGGGCTGATTCGATAAGTCTGACGTAACAATTTGTTAGGTCGATATCCTCTAGTTCGATCAAGCAGTTGAATCGGTTCAAAACTTTAATTTAGAAGATTTTTAGCGACGTTTGGATTATGCAGTGCTGATAAGTCATAATGTGGCTGTCTTTCATGATGCATGTATTTCAGTTGCATCTTTACAGTAGTGCGAAGCATGCGATGATCCAAGATGTCGGGCCTGTTAACCGTGCTGCATTCGAGCACCTGATGTCTAATGACTTGACAGGTAATGATAAAGTTGAATAGATTTTGTTTACTGCTGGTTGGGGGATGACTAGGGCCAGGAACCCTGAAAAAAGAGTGTTAGTGACGATCAGACTGTTGCTCACACAGAAAGTTGCAAATGAGATGCCACTGTTGTTGTAATCTTCCAGGTTGTGCCTGCCAATGGAGCTGGGATGTAAAGAGTGGAGGCTTTAAATCCTTGCAATGAAGTCCCAAAGTATGATTAGCTGATTAGGCTTTGGTGTCTGATCTCCAATTTCCTGGGTTTGTTTATAGATGATATCAATTTCGGGATCGGGGTTGTCTGATGTTGGCATCCAGACTTGAATAAGATGGATAATTTTCGACTTTGTTTGAACTGTCAATGTTGCTAGTCTGCCAGACTATTCGTGATATCTCATTATTAAATTGCTTAGCGATTTATAAAGTAAAAAAATCTGTTTCATAAGATCTTGTGAGGCCATTACCACAGGCATATAATTTATTCCCGCTGCAAATTGTGGTGAATTCAAAGTCTTTTAGATTCTATAATGAAAGACCAATTATGTGTCATTTGATGTCGGTCAGTTCAGAAGAAGAAAAGTCAAAGATCATTACGCGTTCTAGTGTTATGTGCACAGAGATTCCAGGTTACGTAATAGCTAACACAAAGCTAATTGGAGCAGTTTAATAAAATTACCTTCTTTCTGGGTATTGCAATTTTTGTAGATTGTCTCTGTTGGGTATGCCCTTGACAAGTATTTATTAAACCTATATACTCTCGTACTTTCTTACCTATTCACTCTGGAAGTCCTAGACATTTGTATGTCTTCTGAATTAGCTCCAAAACGTTCTTTTTAACCAGTTTAGAATGTACACTTGTTTAAATTCTCGTGTGAAACTAAAAATTTTACGTCTTGCTTATAACTTATTAGCCTTTCTTGTTTTTCTCTTCATGCCAATATTTCCGGACAAAAGCAAAGAAGAGCACAGAAAAGAAAAGACGAAGACAAGTTATTCCAGAAACAAAGTTCAAAACATATTATGTAGAGTCTTCAAAGACAATTCCTTTGTTGCATATATATATATATTGTCTCTTTGTATGTCATATATTATGCAAGAGGTATATTTGTAGAAAACAAGATTGTCCAAAAGAGCTGAAATGTGATCCTCTTTTCTTGATTTTTTTATTTCTTGTCAGTGTGTTTTATTCAAGTTTGAAAAGATAGTGAACTAGTTTTATCATTTAATAACCTTGCAAAACAGGTGAAAGCTGCAGGACCTTTCATGTAGCAAGAACCTATTGTTTCTCAAATTTCTTCGGCATTAAGGAATCTTGCTATCAATTCTAAAATTTTTTGCTTTTAGAATCTCCGTGTAATATTTCCCCGTCATTCGATTTTCCTGCTTTCTTTTCATTCCGCTAAAACTTGAGAAGTTGAGAACTTTTAAAAACCCTCATTAACCAAAATTTCTTAGCTAAATTGGAAATTACGGTAGTACTCAGCAATTTACTGCAAGTTTCTTCAGGTTTTGTTGGTTATGAATGATTGCAACTTCACAGTGAAACTTCGAAGAGAAACATATATAAAGTGGTTTAGCCAACGATATGTTTAGCTATTAGAATGAAGTAAAGTATTTTGCGTTGGTGGAATCAGGTTTTACAGCTAGGACCACACTCATTGTATTGGTTGAAAAAGCTCTTTGATTTAGAATAAAATTAAGCATCACCAATTAGCATTCGAATGACATGAAATACAAATACACTTGGATTTTAACGTTTGGACAATGTGTACACCGTGGAGAAAGAGGAAACGCCTTGTTTTTTTAAAAAAATATTCTTGAAAGAAAATACACAAATTACATTTCTTCATATTGTTAGGACTTGATCTTCCACACAAACCAGGCACTTAAAATCTTTAACTTATTTATGCAAGTTACCAGGGTCGCATCACTTTTGAGCAAGGGTGCTGCAAACCCTTCCAGTAAAAATCCATCGAAAATTATGAAACTTTAACTATATTTACTTTTCTCACCACAGAATGAAAATAAGCTCTTCCCTTGGACTAGTAAATGGAAAATTACATTTGCTTGCAATTAAAAGCTTATCGAGAAAACAGTTTTGTTACACAGGAATTAAGTTTATGTCCCAACAAGATCTTTAACTTTTATGTGCCCCAAGCATTGAGAATAGTCATGTTAAGATTGTTAGATTATCTTATTCTTGGTGACAGACAAAACTAATATACTCTGCACAAATCGCACTCTATGAATCCAAAGCTAACACAACGAGTCCAGCAATTTGGTTGTTTTGATTAATAATTAGTGATATTTAGCTGAAGAAGTAACATTTTCTTGCCAGTAAACAATTTCACACAATGCTACTGAAAGCAAACCAAAGGAAAATCGATTGTGGCATTTGTCAAGAAAACCACAACGAAAAATACTATAGAGACAAGCTAAAGGAGAAACAACATGTTCTTTATGAAGGCAAAATAGCCAGCCAGTCCGTTTATTTTTTATTTCAAGTTAATTTGCCCACGTAGATGATTCACCTCATTACTTGTTTTTCAAAATCGTTGTTTCACCTTTCTCCCAATCCCCGAAAAGGTTTTTTCTGGATGGTTAAAGAAAACTGGTCTCCGATGGGGAGGCTAGTTAGTTTTGTACTAAAAATATCCAGACCAGATGGATGCAATTTAAAATCCATACAAAATTAAACTGAATCCAACTGAAGGACCACCTTAAGTATTATAGTGTAATTGATAATCAAAATGCATCAGATTTAATCCAAAAACATCTCCTGCATCATTGTTAGGCTTCTTTTATGTCCAGAAGAAATCCATTTGGACACAAACGAAACAAACGATCCTTTTTGAAAGAAAAAAAATACCAATCTTAAGATATAATGAAGGAGGAAAAACTTCATGCTTGGTCTTGATGTACTTGACTTATCTTATTCCCAACACTTTTGGAATCTCTTTAGTTTTTCGTGCAGACTAGAAGAGATAACTAAGGGGGACAGATTTCAATTACATCAATTTTTGAAATAAAACCAAAGCTTTGTCAATGTTAGTTGCACTGTCATGTTCAAAAGATCTAAACCATCTATTAATGATTGAAGAGGCCAAGTCTAAGACAAAAAAACAATGATTAAGACAAACGAAAGCGTGACAACTATAACAAGTATCAACTTGAAAAATCAACATTTTTTATACGAGTGTTAATATGAATTATTTTCGAACCAGCTAGAAAGGAAGATGGAGGCATGGGGGTTCTCTTTGCCTACCAAAACACTATTTGCCTTCCTGCAGAAAGTTTACACGTTCTTCTTTCTTTCGATGAGAGAAGCGACATGCTCAAGGATACCCGGGAAAAAATAAAAATAAAAGAGGACTATCCCCAATAAATAGTCATAACAAGATATTGAGCACGTGTAAGTACTGTGTCTTTTTTGTGAAGTTCGAAACACTGTGTAACTGTTCTGTTGAGCAATGAATCACTGTACGACAAAGGAGCTTAGCAAAGAAAGAACATCAGATGCAGACAACGAGATGTGTTAACTGTATATGTTAAACAGAAAATGTTTCCTGCAGCCGATTTTGAATAACTGTATTTAAATTTCGACAGGACAGACATCGTGACTACCTTGCAGTAATACAACTCTTTTGGTAACGACATTATTGAAACAGCTGTGCGGTATTGTAAGTGATATGAGCTTGAAGAGGGGCACTTCAAAGAGAAGAAATATTTTTGGGAAGAAATGAATTGCTGGAGAAAAATGTGAAGAAGAAGTGACAAGATAAGTACGGAGCAGATACTGGTAAAGACTCATCACTTTTTGAATTTCACTTCATGGATAATTATTCCTTCGCCTACAAAGGATGTCTTGTCTGCCACTATTTAAGTGTGGTTGTTTACTATTTTAATTGCCTGTGTAATGCCAGGTACATGAATCGGATGCCCTTAAGATTAATCTTAAGAATAAAATAACAGGTGCCTAGTATTAAAAAACCCCGTGCCAATCAATTTCTTCCAAAAGGGTTATCCAAGTGTAAAAGCACAATTGTTCATTGTGACTCAGCTATAGCAAATGCTTTACTGCCAAACCGTAAATGGAGTGAAAACCTCGAGATAAAACAGTTCAAAGTAATTGCCACAGCTAGGTTTTCCTTCCACCTGAGAACATTCGAGTTAAACTACATTCAACTTACATCACTTTCTCTTTGTAGACAAAAATAATTGGGTATAGTTTTCAAATGTTCTTGACAGCCAATCACAAAAAGTGGCGGGCTTTCTCTATCCTCTCTTTGGTTTTCATTATTGATGAAAGCCCACTTGACTTTACTTTTCTTATTCTGGCTTCCTGGTCCCGTCGAGTGCCAGAAAAAAAACTACATGCTTTTTTCATAAGCATATACATTTTTGAAAATAGGCTAATGTATGTTTATAGAGAAAACTCAGACAGGCTTAAAATATGCTTAAATTATGCTTATTTCCCGAAAAAATTAGATACAAACTTTTTATGGTACTTGATTAAAAAACTGTCAAAATTAAGGTTGATTCAATAGAAAGAAACTTTTTGCATGTAACAAAAGCTGTGGCAGCTTCTTATTCAAATAAAAAACATAACTTTAAACATGATAAGTATAAAGTATACATATACTCTAACTTATAACTTTTCAATAAAGCCGTCAGTGAAGTCAAATAGGTTTCTCTCTCCTTCTTCGGGGAAAGAAATTCTATGTTGTCATCAATAACAAACGACTCGTCTTCTTCTTCTGGTTCAGCTGAAGGTACACTGTCAACGTTATTGACCGCAGGTGTGGTTGATGCATTAATTACTGATGGTGGTGGAACGTGGTAGTTTTCGAGACCTTCAGGCTTAATTAATTTGTCATCAGAACCATAAAAATCCCAGATTAAACCGAACAAACTATAATAGAGCGAGGGGATAAGACAACAGAAAAGTGGAGAGGAGTAAAAAAACTAGGAAGCTTGTTAGGTGATACTGAGGATATGATTAGAAGAAAGTCTTTGGCTACTGCAGCATTAAATAAAATGAATAAAATGTGGATTAGAAATGGAAAAATACATATTAAAAAACGTTTAAAGTTATACAATACACTTGTCAAACCTGTTTTAACTTATAATTCTGACACATGGGGCATGACTAAAAAGGAAGGGAACTCATTGGACGCATTTCACCGAAAGCATTAGAAGAAAATATGGAAACACAACTGGAGACAACGTATAACAAATGAAAATTTATATGAAATGAGTAATACAAAGCCTTTGTATTACTTTGTATTTGTAGCCTTTGTACACGGCTGTATACTGCTTTCTTTTTTTATTCTGAGTTCTTGCTCACACCTAAACTCTTGGCTTCTGTCACACTGTTCAACAACCTCCTTAACTTGAAACAATAAAAGTTCATCATAATCAGCTTTGTTCTTTTTTTCTGTGGAACTTCATTGATAATATTATGCATGCTTTTAATATGGAATGCCACGCCTTGGCTGCTCTTGAACTGATTAGCGCAGTAAAAATTACATTGAAACAAAACTTCCACTGCTTCCAAAGGCATTTTTACCTCCTGCTCGATTCCACGATGAACAACCTTTTTCTTGAATCCAAAAGCAGCTAATGTTGGCTGCTTTCGTTTGTCGACTCTCACTTTTTTCATATTTTATTCTAACAACTGTATAGACATGAAATGCATCAGACAGTCAGAACTAACGTTCCTTTTGTTTTGTTTTCAAATTTTAACATTCGAAAAAAGTTTTCGAATGCGAATAGATATGAATTCTTAATTCGATTTTCTAAGGCATTGTTTACACGCTTCAAAGAATCTTTTCCTAGGAATTATCACACATTGTTATGTTTTGTAAGCCTTGGAACTACGAAATACGAATATAAAAACACCCTCTACTAATATCATAATCAGATTGCTTATGAAGTAATCCAGCAAGCAACACCTTAACAACTGCCTTAGAAACATCCTGAGGCAGGATTTTCTTCGTTATATTTATTCTCTCTCTCTCTCTCTCTCTCTCTCTCTCTCTCTCTCTCTCACACACACACACACACACATATATATATATATATATATGTATACCTATACTTTATGATTATCGTGGCTAGGCCACCAGTGGAACGAGACCTTTTAAATCAAAAGTGCAGATTTGTTGATGTGTAGGATACTAAGGAACATGAGAACAGAGATAATTAAAACATAAAAGGAACTATTACTACTATTTTCACTATATCAATGATGCTGATAATAAAAAGATCTGTACCTCTGTTTTGTATATCACTCCAAGGCTTTCGGAAAGTAAAATATAAAGAACTGTTTAAAATATTAGGTAAACTAAACACTAATGAAAAATAATCTGAGATTAATCAGTAATATATACTGTGACCAGAGTGTAACTGTTCGAATATATATAGAGAGAGCATAGTGAGTAAAAAAATGATAAAACATGGAGTTAGGCAAGGACATGTCATGCCACCAGACTTGTTCAATTTGTACATTGAAATGGTTGCGAGAAATATTAAGGGAGTCCAGGCCTCAGAATGAATGAAGAAAATCAAAATAACATCAAATTTGCAGAATAAACCATTTTTGTAGCAGAATCAGAAAAGGAATTGCAGACACTTGGGAACATGGGATTGTTTCTTTACGCCAACAGCTTTGAGTGCATGGTAGTATCAAAGCAGAAAATTATTCGACAGCGCAATCTTAAAAGAAAAGGAGAAAAACTCAAACCCGCCCTGAAGTTTAAATAACTTGGATACTTAATTGTTCCAGAAGGTGGATGGACTACTGAAAAAAAATGATTTAGACAGACACTTTTCAAAATAGGAACCTAAGTTTGAAATACTTGAAGTATAATAATATCAACCAAAACTAAAGTCATGAAGACCTATTTTTGGCCAATTCTTCTGTATGCTTGTCAATATTGGAGAATAATTTAAGATTCAAAAAGAAAGCTGGATTGGTTCACCAGAAGAATGCATCTCATGGAATAAAAGAAAATTAATAGAATGCATACTGAAAGTAGCCGACCTAGGACAGATTTGTCAGCACAAAGGTCTTCAACACTTACCTTTAACAAGAAAAATTTGGGTCCTCTTCGGGTCCATAGACAGCTAGGACCCTTAAAAATTACACCTTTAAGGCAACCATCGGCTATGTCGTTGGGATTATATGGGCTTTTTCTCAAAGATGGAGACCTGCAATTTAAATATGAAATTTAAAAAATTTGCTCAGTGGCCCGTTAGAATGTAGGGAAGAATCAAGTCAAATTGCCATATCGATATTTCTTATTTATCATAGGGCAATCATTTAGGTTTCCTTTGACCACTAAATCAGGTGTCCTGTGCAGTTCTGGATACCTCTGCTAGTTAACTATAAACATATAGCGTTTAATATTTAACCAAGAAAAAGCAATTTTATAACCCCAGTATCTACTTTTAAGATTTGATGGTGAATGCTATTCCAAGGGTTTCCCCAATAAGTACTGTAACTTCTCTCTTTTACAGTACTTTGTTTAGCACGCCCTAAGGTCAGATTATTAACTTTAATTGCGCACAGTTATAATAGTCTGAAAGTATAAACAACACCAAGGGTCAATGTAAAATCACAACTGCAATTGGTAAAGGATCAATGTACAAAAACTAAGAAATCAGTTATTGTGGTCTTTCGGCCCAATGAATTGAGGGTCTTGTCTTTTTCTCTTTGGGCGCAATCTAGAAAGGACACGGTACAATGAGTTTTTAAAATAAAACGATCCTAAAATTTTTTTTTAACTGAACTTCAAAAACGTAGGAATAAATTGAGTAAAACCGATGATAGAATCATCCAATAGGTTTTCTTAAAGATATTATTAAATCTTCACACAACATACAAGACAAAACAACTTGAGGAGATTCCAAACGAACTCTTGTACTTGAAAATTTTGTTTGCTTCTGTATGCTGATCTTGTTGCTTTTTCTCCTGGTGACACACAGTCTGTCACGGATCTATTGCTGATACATTTACTCATTTTGGTTTGACATACAGCATTGATAAAACCAAGATAATGTATATGGCTACATCTGATGACCTTTATGTAGAGCCTGACATTTTTGTTACTAAAAAAAAGCTTGAAGTTGTCAAGCATTTTGTTTACCTGGGCAGTGCTCTCTCAAACGGTGGCTGTCTCGATAATGAATTTTAAAATCAAGAAACGGATCAGCACAGCTTCAGGTTCTTCTGGCAAATTAAAAGACAGAGTTTGGTCTGATGGTGATCTCACTCTAAAAACCAAGCTTTCTGTATGCGAAACCTGTGTGTTGGCCACTCTTTAGTATGTCTCAGAGACATGGACTTTGCATTAGTCACAAATCAAGCTGCTTGACAGATTTCACCATCATTGTCTCAGGCACATTCTTGGGATCAAATGGGAGAGTCATACTCCCGACACTACTGTCTTGTCCAAAGCAAACACTGTAGGCATATCGTCAATGGTGAGGAGAAGCCAGATGCACTGGCTTGGCTACTTGATATGAATGGAGGACTCCAGGCTCCCCAAGAAACTGTTCTGTGATGAAATGTCATCTGGAAAAATACGTCAGTGCAAGGAATGAAAAAGGTTCAAGGACAATGTTAAGGAGAATCTGAGACATAGGAAGACTGCTTAAGACAACTGGAAGGTATAACTTATGATCGTTAGCATTAGAGAAGTTTAATCTTTCAAGGTGCTAAGTTGTATTTGCAGGAAGTATGAACTTTTGCCAGTTGATTGTGGCCTTTTTTGGCCTTGTAAAGTGTGTGGTCGGTCTCTGTTGTCTTAGGCAGAACTGGTGAATCAATAGAAGTCTTGTCAGACCACTAGACCCTGAGTTATTTCTTTTGTGCCCCTTACTGCTGCTACTTCTGAATCTTCCATTTACTCATGTCCATCCGGCCCCAAAATCTGCAAATCGTCTGCTGGACTAAAGCTACACCTTACGATTCATGTATATGAAAACCCCATTGTTGCCATCCCGAGGGATCACTTGGAATACCACGTCTGTCACAAACTGTACAAGTCGCTTACAGGTCTCAAGAGCCACTTAAGACTAGATGGACGGAAAGACCAAGTAGAAGAAAGAAATGAAGGAATGGCACTCGTCTGACAAGACAGAACAAGCAATCATCATGCATGTATGCATGTATGTATGTATGTATGTATGTATGTATGTATGTATGTATGTATGCATGTTTGTATGTATGTATGAATGTATGTATAGATGTGTTATACATGTATGCATGTATGTATGTTTGTATGTATATATGTATTTCTGTATGTATGTATGTATGTATGTATGTATGTATGTATGTATGTAGGTAGGTATGCATATATGTATATATATGTATGTATTTATGTATGTATGTAGGTATGTATGTTTGTATGTATGTTTCTATGTATGTATGTATGTATGTATGTATGTATGTATGTATGTATGTATGTATGTATCTATCTATTAATCAATCTGCCTACTATCCATCTATCTGTCTATCCATCTATCCATCTATCTATCTCCATGTCTGTCTATCTATCTATCTAACTATCTATCTATCTATCTATCTATCTATCTATCTATCTATCTATCTATCTATCTATCAATCTTTCTATCTATCTATCTATCTATCTATCTATCTATCATCTATCTATCCATCTATCTATCTATCTATCTATCTATCTATCTATCTATCTATCTATCTATCTATCTATCTATCTATCTACCTATCTATCTATCCATGACATAATAAATGTAAGAAAGAGGATTTACCAATATTCTATTTGGAATATAACGTCACAAACATCAATGACAAAGTAAACTTGGAAGATAAGTTNCTATCTATCGATCTATCTATCTATCTATCTATCTATCTATCTATCAATCTATCTATCTATCTATCTATCTATCAATCTTTCTATCTATCTATCTATCTATCTATCTATCATCTATCTATCCATCTATCTATCTATCTATCTATCTATCTATCTATCTATCTATCTACCTATCTATCTATCCATGACATAATAAATGTAAGAAAGAGGATTTACCAATATTCTATTTGGAATATAACGTCACAAACATCAATGACAAAGTAAACTTGGAAGATAAGTTTTATCCACTTTACTGCTAGAAACAATATGTTGAAAACACCCACATGCAACATCGTACTTCAATCGGAGAACATGGGGCCTATCTATCTATCATCTATCTATCTATCTATCTATCTATCTATCTATCTATCTATCTATCTCTCTATCTATCTATCTATCCATTACATAATAAATGTAAGAAAGAGGATTTACCAATATTCTATAAGATTTACCCATATTCGATAAGTTTTATCCACTTTACTGCTAGAAACAATATGTTGAAAACACCCACATGCAACATCGCACTTCAATCGGAGAACATGGGGCCACCCATCATAACAAGGGTTTTCCACCCTCCTGGTAGCCGGGCCTATCACGGTGAACAGGAGAACAATACAATATTGGCTTTGCTTTCAAAATTGTTTTGATATAATTGCCTTTATTGCTAAGGATCAACAGGAATTTCGTACCAAACACTTGTACCAAGAATACAAGAATACTATTTCATGTGTTTGCAGATTCCAAGAAAACTATCCCCAAAGAGAATCTAATTCGCAGGAACTAGTCACACAGAAACATACAAAATCAATCAAGGGTAGACTTTGACACAGTCAGGTAAGTTACTGGCGCGTGTTTTTTTTTGTGTGTGAAAGGACTATCATTTAATTATTACTCAAAACAATGTCATCTATGATAATTTTCACTCACATGGAGAGTGAAGTGATCATCCAGCTCACACAGGCTGCAGCATGCAGGTCTCATGTGGGTGTTAAGCTGTTTAGGTTTTCCTCGTGTGAGATCAAGAAGTCGTTGTCATGATCGATTTCAAGACTGCTTGAGTTCAATTCAATGCTCGGGTAATTTTCACTTGTTCCGTTTAGTTGAAAGCATATCTTCTGCGGTCAAATACAGAACGCAACATGACGAGAAAGAGGTAGTAAAAAACATAAACAAAAGAAAACGCCACCACACGATCATGTGACACCAGCAGGGTAAGCAGAGCTTCCATTCAGCGTTTGTTTTTGTGTTTTCGCATGGAGAGAGAAAGACAATCATGAGACGCTCATATATTTCGCTGACACCACCAGCAGATTTGTTTTGTTGCTCATAATTCCATGACCTGATCTGGCGACCTCTCACAGCAGCCAAATTCATTGCCGTTGTGCAGTTTACTTGGAGTTGCTGGCAGAAGTGATAATTACTGGCTCATCAATTACCACGCATAACAAGGCTGGGTCATTCTGGAGCACTTTGGCATTGGAAGGGGTGAAGAATGGCTTTTAAGTTTGCTATCGACCGGGGTGGCACCTTCACGGACGTCTATGCTGAGTGTCCAAATGGGAAGATGAGGACCATGAAACTTTTATCTGTGGATCCAGCATATCCAGATGCACCGACAGAAGCTATAAGACGTATACTTCAAGAGGTAAGTTAAAGTGGCTACCAACGTTGTGTGACTGCGGCCATCTGAAAGCCGGTTGATATTTTACCGGTGACGTTGGAAATCACATTAAGACCTAAATGTTACTTACTGTTTGTTTTTTGTTAAAAGACTGTGGGTTTTCAATAAACGAATGGAAGTGGGTGTGGATGTGATTCTCATCTGGTGATAGATTAACCGTACAACTTCAATGATCAAGCAATTTTTGGTTGACATTGAAATGAGCAATCATTGGCTTGATATGTCAAAAACAAAGAACATGTGAAAGTCGGTGACCCTGTGTTTATGTTTTGTTTTGACTTGGCTTTGCTGTTCATTGAATTAGTTTAAGTCCTACTGCGAACTGTTAATAGTACTAATTTGAAAAGGGCTACGTTTCAATGACTTGACACAGACTAAGTTTGTCAAAATTATTTTAATAATTAAAAAATAAAACTGAAATGGTTTCAACTTTTCATACTTTTATGGCTAATTATTCCGAGGGCCATTCTGTTTTGTTATCGTTGAAAACAGTTAATGCCTTTAAACGGAGTGAACTTTGAAAACCTGGCGTTGTTTAACAGCCTTCGACTTTTAGTATCGGGGTGGGAGGGAATGGGGAGGTGTACGTTTTTAGATTTGGGGAAAATTAGCATTTTTGTTTTAGACAATAGTGATGTACCATGACGAAAAACAACAAAGAGCGTGCTCCAAGATTTGAGTGTAAAAGTGGTTAAATTTTCAATCCCGCATTAAACGGTAGCATTAAATAAGTGATGGGCGAATCACAAGGAACAGATATTCCCCCTGAACTTAAAAATTATGAATTTGTTTTGTGTTACATCGGAGAAAAAATAAATACAATGGCTACAGGTTTTTATGTAAGTCCCCTTCCTACGAAAATGGGTTTACAAGTTTTTAATTTTAATAGTCGACATTTTATGTGCAGAACAATGTTTTGCCAGTCGTTGTCCATTTGTGAAAAGGAACTTTCCCAGCCCCCACCCTGCTGAGAATAGCAGGTCTGCTCACCACAGTCTTACTCCAAATGAGAAGTTGAAATTGACATGAGTTTTGATCCATAGCCATCTAAAAAAAATTGATACCTTTGCCAGATATGTTCTTGTTATGGGTCATTTCTTGTCACTGTACCAAAGAACTGACAATTTTTAAAACCACTGTACTTTGGATTTTGTTTTTCTACTACACACTTAAGTACACAAAAAGGTAGCTAAGAATCTAAAATTTTGGCTCCATATCACACATACGGTTTCAGGGAAATGGCTACTTTTAATTGGTGCTGAGTCAGCATATTTTGTCCCAAATGGGTTGGACACACGCTGACTTTGGAACCTATGTCAGTCTTTAATTCTAAGACCAAAGTGGATAAATTGAAACACTTTCTTTGGGAAACCCTTATAATAGGTGAAGATTTAAAATATTCTAAAAAGTCATCAGAAACATAAATGTAACCTATTTTCATGTTTTTTGTGGAGTACTGAAAATTTAAATCTTATCACAGGCATGTCAAATTTTCAGTGTGGCCAAAATTGTAAAATCACAAATGTATGGCTATCTTGGCATTTGTAATAGTAACACAAGTACAATGTTTTTTAACAAGGTTCCCCAACCAAGGAACATTTTTGTTTTGAGAGGCCAGAACAGAGTTGCCTCTGTTTGACCACCACATTGGAGATGTCCATGAAATGCACCTAATGTGAGTTGGAAAAACCTGGTTTTAAAGGATGTTCAGAAAGGTGGCTTGACAAGGAGGTTATACAGAGACCTACTAGCAGCAGCCTACAGAATGCTGTTGGACAGAACACAGTGCTGTGTTCTGTCCAACAGTTGCTACACACTGTTGTGTAGCAACAGTTGCTACATAATGTATTTAGTCATCTGTTCTCATTTTTTCCGTTTTTGTTCAGCATGAGACCTGGTGAAGGATAGGATAATTTGGAAGTCGATTTCAAGAAAGCATCCAACACATACTAGCATGTAAAACCAAATATGATGATGATGATGATTCCCCTTGTTATGGTCAATTTTGTACTGCTTTCTTCTGAATTTAAATTTTCATGTGAAAAAAGTTGAATTTATTGAAGTTGCAATTATGGCCTTTGATACAATAGATGTATTTCATTCTCTTTTTGGTTATGGTAGTCAAATTTGAACCATTTACTGAAAATTGCCTGCAATGTCTCATTTGCTTGCCTTTCTACCTCCCCCTCCTCAATTTTTTCTGTATTGTCTTGTATTGTCTTTTTGTGACTCAAAATTGTGTGTACACCATGCAGTACAGTTACTTGGGTCCACACATAAGTATAAGTGGTCATTTATGTTTATTTTTATCAATTCTACAAGGCAATGTGCATGATTTTCAGTTTTGTGAGACATTAACATAGAAATTGTGGGATGTTTTAGTTTTGTTTTCTGTATTGAGAACTAGTTACATGTTTCATTCTAGTCATGGTCAAGGCAACAAGATAGAAATGGTTTACATGTAACATCACGCACAATTTCAAATGAGAGTTTTTATCTCCTTTTTATGCATGCATATCCAACTTGGATATGGTATAGTAAACCAAGTTTGTTTACATATCTGTTGAGTTTTTTATGGATAAGATTCATCGAATGACATTTTTTGCCTGGAGTTCTATACATGTGTTGATCCTATTGACCAACACAATATGCTCATTTATACAGTGTTCAACTTCTTTTATAGACTGGAAATTTATGGTACTGTTTTTATTGTATACACCATAGCCAGCCAAATCACTGTTTTATAAACTTTCTCCATGACTTTCATTGGAATTTTCCTGTTGCACAATACTCCAGTTTTCTTTTTCCAACTTCTGCATCAAGATTTTATCCTCCTTTTAACTTCAATGTCACTGTCACTGTTTCTTTCTATTGTTGGCTCTCTCATCTCTGATTTTAAGTGCCACTACTCTGGTCAGCTGTATGGATGCTCTGGCATTCATTTTATTAATCACCAAATGGTCAATCTTCAATCTACTGATTTTCAGGCCCCTCTTCTCCAGTGCAATATGCCACACTTCTCATTGAGTGGATGGGGATTAGGGAGGGCATCTACATTTGGTAGAAGAATGATATGGTATACCAGGAAGTTGAGTACTGTTGATATGGCCATCTATGTGGTGGTCAGGAAAGTTAGGAGGCACATTATGTAGCTTTTTAAAGGTTGGCTATGATAGAAATATTCCTTTTGCATTGTTANACTCTGGTCAGCTGTATGGATGCTCTGGCATTCATTTGATTAATCACCAAATGGTCAATCTTCAATCTACTGATTTCCAGGCCCCTCTTCTCCAGTGCAATATGCCACACTTCTCATTGAGTGGATGGGGATTGGGGAGGGCATCTACATTTGGTAGAAGAATGATATGGTATACCAGGAAGTTGAGTACTGTTGATATGGCCATCTATGTGGTGGTCAGGAAAGTTAGGAGGCACATTATGTAGCTTTTTAAAGGTGCCAACCTTTAAAAATATTAATAAAAATAGAAATATTCCTTTTGCATTGTTACATACATAAATAATTTCAATAATTGTGGTGGAATTAATTCTATTGTTGGTCTGCAAAGCACCTCTGTTATGAAACTGTCATCATTGATAGTACATAGATGGTGTCAGGTTTTAATCAGGTGTTGTGTTATACAGTTTATCTTTGAAAAAAGGTCAATTTCTGTTGTACCTCTTTGGGCTCTCTTGTCTGTGACTGCTGGACATTGAATTATTTTTGAGTTTTTGAGATGAGCTTGTGTTGGAAATTTATGTTAATTAACTTCTCAAGTTGAACTGTTGGCTGTGCCACATAGTTTTCCAGGATAAATATAGTGTCTTTCTCTTGACTGTGAGATATGTTATTGTCTTGTCAGTGTAAGGTATCTGTAACAACTGAGGAGAAGAACAAGGTATTTGTTTCAGCCTGCTAGGCTCCATCACCATCTTCATCATTTCACTTTGGTGGTCAGGCATACATGGGCAAAGTGGTTAAATTTGCCACAATTGTTACACTTATCTCCCTTAAGCTGTGCACATAAGCTATTCCTTTCTCTGAGGTTTATTTGTACCTAAATAGAAGATTTATTTTTTGTCCCTATGTCCACTGAGAAGCATTCTGGTTTGAAATGTACTGTTGCTTGAGTACATTTCAAGGACTAGCTGGCTTTCAGTCATCTATTGCAGTTAAGTTATTGTTGCCATTACACAAAGGATTTGGTTTCAGTTCTGACAAGTTGAATAGGCCTACTATTTTTTTTTGAGGTATGATCATGTTTTATAATAAGTTGTACAATTATGGTTTGTGCAATCACACTTTCTCGTGAAGTTAAGGATCATGGGTTGAAATTTTAGACAATATATGAAGCCAGTGGTAGATTTGGCATCACTTTGATACAAGGAAAAAATTGTTGGCAATATACTTTTGGGTAAATGGTCTTGACAGCTACAGGTTTAATGTGGGCTTAGAGTTAGTCTTCATTTGCAATGTTCAGAGCATTAGGGCCAACAAAGTCAGCATTTCATTGACAATAGGATCATAGGCAGATTTCAATTTATTTAGAATTGCCTGTGCATTGTTTAACTTGGTCATTTGTTTGTATCAATGCCAAACAAAGATATAAAAACCCACTTGCTGTCAGTACTTTCAGCAGAAATGGTTGGATGATCAGGTTTAGAACATAAATGTTGGTGCATTGGTGAATTAGATGATGATGCTACATTTGCAAGTAGTTCTAATCTGTAGCTATGTGTTTCTCATTGTAAAAATACCATACTGGCTGCAACGTGATATGAGCAATTTGATTTGACTGGACTTGTTTTATATTACAAGTGCAAATAAGATATATAGTATAATTAAATGTATCCTGTCAACTGCACCATGTACAATATTTAGTAATTAGTTTCTTTTATGTGTCTTGGACTAACTTTATTTGGATGTCTCCTTTGTTGTTAATGTATATAATATACTAATAAATATGATGGGCAAACCATGAGCTACATTATAGATCTATAGTTACCCACTTATACACATGTGCTATATATATATATATATATATATATATATATATATATATATAGCAATGTAAAAGCCAGAAAACAGTACTCAGTACTGCTTTGGACAGATGGCTGTGTGGTCATAGTGATTTTGAATCATTGCTTCACATTAATGATATGTGAAATTGAAATTAATATCTGACTTCATGCTTTTATTGTGTTTTTTTTAAATTCATTTTTATTTTGCTTGTCTACCTCTTTGAAAAAACACAACCCCCTTTCGTGGAATATTGCTGTTGTAATTATTTAATAAACGATTGTTAGCAGTTTACACTTCATTCAGTCATTATATTTGAAATCCATAGCTACAATCACTTTTATGATTTTAGGTGTAACATCCTCTCCTCTTAATTAAAATAATAGAAAAAACACTAATCACAAGAATTTAATACCAATAAAATATGATTAAAAAATTAGACTTGGTAAGAGGTTTTCATAGTCTACTTCACCATCTCAATAATGTTTTTTCCCCATTGATTTGCCTGCACCGGAAGGCGTGTAAACATGTTCAGATGGTCCACAAATACCAGGCACCCTAACACATGATCAGGTTGACCCAAACTCAAATGACTCTGAACCAGTGAATGCTGAGAAAAAGTTATTTGGGCATGGTAAGTGATTTGGATTTGACCAGGGGATGGCATCATAGGATGAATGAAGTGAATATGTGAATGCTAGTTTGATATATCATAACTCCAAGTCATCCAAATATGTTACCTGATGCCCACTTATTCTTATCTATGCTTCAAAATGACTATCCCCCACACACTGTCTCCTGATTTAAGCATTCTAGGTTTACTAGTAGGATGTATTTACTATCTACCTATCCTTACTTGTAATGTTAAGGTTAATGCTCTCAATTTTTATCCAAGTCTAGAAGCTAACATTTTCATTCCCAGATATTTTCCATGGGTACTCTGCATTGTGGTAAACCAGCAAAACTTGCCTAGTTTGTACCAAAAGTCATGAATATCTATTTGTAATGCTGCCTTGACAGTTCATATCTTATAATATAAGTTCAGCATAGTCATTGGATTCTGAGTGATAAGGTGCATTTGTTTATGCCTAATTCCTACGTAGCCTATGTAGTTGTAAAATTCATGTCTTGTGGGTTGTGCTTTATTGTTGGTGACTAGGATATAAGTTAGACCAGAATGAACAAATATTGGTCTCAAAATGTGAATGGGTGCCATTGATGTAGGATGGTTTGTTTCAACAACTTTGATGACCAGCCATAAGAATCTATCAAAAGTATAAACATCTTTTCTTTAATAGGTGCAGCCTAATCATCTTTACTCCAAAGACCTATGTAACAACATCCAGGCGTGGAGTGCCTGTTTTGGGTTTGACACATCTATTACATGACTCACATGCTTGTTTCCCAAGTGTCATCATCTATCATTGACCACCATTTGTATAATATAGCAACAGATTTCATTTTAGAAATACCTAGATAACTACTATGAATTTCATCAAAATACAGCTTTGTGGGAGCAAGTGCTCTGGATCCCCACAGCAAAACACCACAAATAAGAGCTAGTCATGTAATGAGGTAAGGTTTTAAGTCTAAATCTTTTAAAACTAACTTTTCAGGCCAGTTAACTTTGACTAGCTTGATGACTTTTGCTAATTCAAAGTCATTCTATCACTAGATATTTTGGTGCCATCAAGTGGACAACAAGAAACTGCAAACACAGAATTAATGTCACTGTCAGTTCTTAATTATGTTCAACCTTCTTTGGTTATTTGAATAGAAAATCAGCATTGCTGTTTATTTCTTTAGTTCATTCATTATCGTAAATGAATGCTGGTATCTCTGTATACACTCAGCAGCCATGGTAGGTAAATCTTTATTTGGTGTTGATGTGACACTCAGTACTGGTACCTTACTATTGTCACTGTACATAAAGAATTTTACTTCTTAAAGGTTACGAGAGAGGCTTAATAAAGTCAAAAACATGTGCAAGTGTCAAATGTTCCAGTTGTGGGTATTTGACTTCAGTAGTAGCCAATGCTCTTGATTTTCACTCTGTCAACTTGTCTTCACCGATTTTGATATGTGACACTACTGCCACTATACCTGTTAAAGTTGTGTCATTTGTGAGGTTTACAGTTTGCTTTGCTGAAATGTACTAAAAACTTGTTTGATTAACCTGCTGTTTGGATTTGAATGACTTTTCAGTTTTCTCCCATTGGAAAGGTGACAGTGTTCTTTGTCATCTCGTTCAACAAACTAACAGCTTTCACAAGATTCCTACAGTAGCATAACAAGAGGGACTGGTAAGATTCAAGTATGGACCTATCAGTAGGCCTATAATTATGTAGGATTCTCTCTAGTTTTGTACTTATAGGTTTTATGCCAGCTCCATTGAGAATATTTCCCAAAAATTCAACAACTTGTTTTTTAAAGATACATTTTTGTTTTTCATCTATTTTTTAATGTTTTTTATCCATTCTTTCAAGTACTTACATGTAAATATTTGTGACTTTTAAAAGGTTACGCCCATTCCGTTTTGTATGTGTTTCACAGTGTATGCGACGAGAACTTAGTCCTTATTACTAGGATAAGGTCGTTTTTAAATACTTTATGGCTGACTTTGTAAGATATCGTTAATCAATCGGACGTGTGTTCTATTATGTCAGCCTTACTGGGCCGTCGATGCACTCTGTTTTTTCCAGAAGTAGCAAGGTAAGTTATGTTCTTAATGCCTTTACCCATAAAGATATGTACTTCTGTAATGACTTTTAGTATATCCCCCATAACATACTGTTATAGACTAGGACTTAATTAAGTCCTTGTCTAGGTAGTAACTCTTGAGTACCAGGACTAAGTTCCATCTGGTTATATGCAAAGATCTAACTGACTAAACGCGTTATGGCCATTTGACTTACTTAGTATTTCTTCCATATTGATGTGTGGTAGTGCCATATTTCCTAGTTCAGGTTTTATGGTAGTTGTACAATTAGCATAAAATTGTCATTACTAAAATCACTAAAAGCTCACGCATACAATTTAGAAAAAAGACCGTTAATATTTCGTCAATAATATAATATTTCTATCTTATTTCCCAACTATCAGGGGTAGAAACACTCATCTCATGACCACTGGGTCAGTCCAGCCATAGAGATTCCTACCATGCATGACCCATCAGAGCTTGTCGAGTGCCTTCTACAACAAAGAGAGGCAGAAAATGCCTGTCGTCATGGTGGGAAACCTTTGCAGACATTAGCAAAGTACAGACGATATCAGTATCAGTAAAGCCTCTAAATCTTATTGTATTGCTCACCAAATACACAATACTAAATATATGCTAGTATATACAGTCGTAGGTAAAATGAAAACAGCAGAACCAGTATCAATTTGCACACGGCAGAGAGTATATCCTGTTTGTTTGTACAAAGTTGTTCGACGTCAACAAACTTGTTATAGGCAGTCAGATTGCGAACCTACCTAGTTCTAGATACTGATTTAATGTGCCCCTTTATGACTTGCACTGCACTAAGCATTGTTATAGAATCAATATATATATATATATATATATATATATATATATATATATTTATATATACATATATGGAAATATTAACCATTTATATAGTTTTTAATTATTCAAATTTTTCATTTGACTTCCACGTTTATTCATAATGCATGACACAGACTATGCGCACCCCAACTNCGATATCAGTATCAGTAAAGCCTCTAAATCTTATTGTATTGCTCACCAAATACACAATACTAAATATATGCTAGTATATACAGTCGTAGGTAAAATGAAAACAGCAGAACCAGTATCAATTTGCACACGGCAGAGAGTATATCCTGTTTGTTTGTACAAAGTTGTTCGACGTCAACAAACTTGTTATAGGCAGTCAGATTGCGAACCTACCTAGTTCTAGATACTGATTTAATGTGCCCCTTTATGACTTGCACTGCACTAAGCATTGTTATAGAATCAATATATATATATATATTTATATATACATATATGGAAATATTAACCATTTATATAGTTTTTAATTATTCAAATTTTTCATTTGACTTCCACGTTTATTCATAATGCAGGAAACAGGCCATGAGCACCCAAAAGGTGTTCCCGTTGACACTAGCAGAATTGACTCAATACGCATGGGTACCACAGTTGCCACAAATGCACTTTTGGAAAGAAAAGGAGCCAAGATAGCACTTCTGATATCTGATGGTTTCAAAGATCTCCTTCATATTGGAAACCAAGCGAGGCCTAATATTTTTGATTTGGTAAGTACTGTTTCTAAAGGTTATCTTCTGTAATTCTCTTGGTATTTCTGTATTTTTGTGATGGACCATCTTATTTTCAATATATTTTCTCAGATAAAAGAAAAACACATAATGTTATGATATGACTTGGTTTCCTGTTTTAACTAAACTTTCATTGTACCGCTAGTCAGTTTCTATTCACTTGACAAGATGTAGATTTGCCCAATAAAACCATGTCAGGGTAGAATGTGCAAGTTTTTATGAAAGAGGCATCGGCTGAAGATACTTATTCTACGTGGTTGATTGCTGCACTTATCTTGTGGCAACACTAACACCAATATTGTAATATATTATGGTGCCCGTAAAGAGCTGCTTATTAACAATAGGACGAAATACTGCGGTAAGTCTTTTGTCTGAAAGTTTTCTGTGACATAAAATCATTCAACCACCATGGTTTAAAAGGTGAAGCTGAATAGGCAGTATGAAATCCAAAGGTTTGCAAAGCAGAGTTCATAATGAACCTTTCTTGTCAAGTCAAAAGCTTGTTGAATTTGTTTTTGGCATATCATATTGCACCATCTTCACTAACAAAATGTAAGCTAACAGCCCTTTAGTTTGGTTGTCATTTGTAAAACAAATTAGGTACTTCATGACCTGATATTTCAGGAAATTTGTTTTTTTGAAATTTAATTTTAGCAACTTACATATTGTACTTTAAAAAAATTGAGAACACAATTACAATTCAAGCTAATTCAAGCCAGGCTACTAAAATACAAAAGTTGTTGATAGCAAGAGCTCAAAAATATATCCAGGTCAGTATTTATGTATATTATTCAAGATTTTATAAAATTACGAGAGCTGGGAGCTAGATTTTACACAGAAAGGAATTACATTGGTGACATGGCCCATATTGGATTCTAATTTTGAATTTTGAACAGTACTGGAATCTTTAATTTCCTGCGGAATGCATTGTCAAAGGCTTTATTTAACATATCAGATACTTTCAGTAGGAAACCGAGCGTACCGATGGAAGCAAGATTTGTTTTAAATTTTTGTAATCTACGAGGAATTTCTTTCAATGATGATTTTTATCATCACTGAAAGATTATTCTTATCCTTAATCATTTAAGTAATGGGAAGTTGCAGATATTGTTGGTGAACTGTTACAATATTATCATTTAAGAACAGATATGCAAAGGCAGAATCTAGTTCTAAGTTTTCATTTCATAATATCATCTCATGTAATTTGTGGATTCTATTATTCAGTTTCTGTTATCAGTTATCAAACCAGTGCTTAATATTGGAACTGGCTACTTACAAATCCTTTTCTCGACAGTCTCAGTGTATTTGGTTTTAAAAGCAGCTGCATATGAGGTACAGCAAAGAGTTTATTACCAACTTTACTGCATATTACGACATCGTACCTGCGGAAATGTGTAATTCTCATGAGCAATATAAGAGTCGTTGTGTTGTCGTTATCGAGCCAGCACTTGTACATGATTGCCAAGCTAAAATATCCAAATGAGTATATGGAACTGTTAACCATTGGTTACTTCCACATGCATGTTGTATAAAAATGGGTAATATGTCATGGAAACGTTATGCCAATCAGTTATGACCTGGTTTTAGTTCGTTTTTACTGGTGACACTCAAGTCTACTGAAATGCTTCACGTTCTTGCCATTGGACCAATATTACCAGTAACGTGGTGGCACCAGAGGTAGTTACTGTGATACCTCACTTCTAAAGACAGCAATCTATACTTTTAGATATTTCTGTTGCAGTATGTTGATGCCTGGGTATTTAGAAAGTAAGAGCAATATAGCACGCAAAGAAGCTTTCTCAGATTCGGGTACCAACGCCACTATTTCTGTAGACCAACACTCACGTAAAACCTCTTGGAAGTACAAAATACCTTGAAAATATAACATTACGTGATGCTAAATGGATTGATAGTATATTGGTAAAGAGTGTTTATCAATGGTTCCAAACTGAAGTTGTCGGTGTTAACAATGGTGTCGTTACAACTGCATCAGTAATCATTGATGCTGACATACTACTACATTTCCAGCAGTATCAAAATTCTTTTAAGAAACATGGTGGCTGGAGATTACTTAATGCTGAAGCTCCTCAGGCCAATAAAATCTAAGGTTAAGGATGCTCTGAAAACATTAGAAATCCATCACTGTAAAACAGTGGAAGACAGGATGTACAGTATTTGTTGAATGCCATTCAGCATTTCTGATTTGTTGATACAGTGGAGTTGATTTTGATATTGATATTGATACTGAATTATTCATGCTCAATTAGATGTAAGTAAACTTATGGAACAATTACTGAAAGTTTTGCATATATAACAATCATCAGGTAAATATTTTATAGTGAAATAAAGAACAATCATATACTAAACAAGTCAGGAATTATACAACTCTCAAACCGTTGTCAGAAAAAACTGAAAAATGATATATCCAAAACTTAGAATGCTGGCCAATGCGTTTGTTTCCGCTAACAACATTTGCGAAATGCCATCCGATGAATATAAGCTTTTCATTTTCAACAACTTTACAGAAGCATACAAGATAGCACCAGCATTATCAGAACATTTAATCAATTTGGAAACACAATTATTACCTGTACAAACCAAAAACAATACTTAACCAACGAGATGAATTGATTTTCAAGTGTTAGTATGAAAACCAATGCACTGTAATGAGCTAAAAGGGCAAGAATTACTCTTGAGAACTGTTTGTTTCTTTTTTAATTGTTCCTTATGTAGCCATCTCATTTGTGCCTGATGACCACTAATTGCGTGAAACGTAATTGAACGAAAAATGGAGAAATTTCTCAAGCTGACGTATCAATATATATTTATATATACATATAAACAAACAAATGACATTGACAACTATAATATATATAATGTATAATACGTGTATATAAATGCGAGTTATGTATACTCAACATACATTTAAATATAACCTGAATTTATCTTTTTTTCTAGGAAATCGCAACTCCGGAAGTATTATATGAGAAGGTTATTCTTGTGCATGAAAGGCTCGTCCTAAATCAAGAAAAATGCCAAATGAATATTAAGGCGCAAACAGTTCAAAGTAAAACTGGAGAAAAGGTAAATGAGAGAAAATAAATAGATAAAAAAATTAATATATATATATAAATTTTTCATTGTCTCGAAACAGCTGTTTATTAACCTGAGTGTTTGGTTGGTTTTACTATTTATAATTTCTTTTGTGTGTTATTTCGGGAACTATATGCGATAGCTATTATCAGTCAAGGTAAAGCAGTCATTATTTAATAGCTCCTGCAAATATTTTTTTTGTTCTTTTTTAACGCAGCGTGAAAAAAAATATTTCCGGAATTCCAAAAGCCAAAAAGTAGTACTTTGCTGCCTTGGTCAAAGAGTTTGGTAAAATGAAAGAAATGGCCTTGGTTTATAACATTATTTTTAAACTACGATACTGTTAGAGAAATTCTTTGTAGGCACCCACCCAGTTTGACATATCTTTGTCGTTCTTTGAAAAACAATGTACTTCAATATAAAGATAGAGTTGTACTGGTTATCAGAAGGGAACTTTGAACATTCATTTGTATTATTTTGTGAAATATTCAATGTTCGCCATTTGATTTGTGCTTTTATATTTAATTGCAAAAAAATAATTAAAAAGTTATCTTAATTTTTGCAAACAGGTTTTTGAATATACTTATTGTATATATAAGAAAAACACACAAAAACCCCCAAAACATCGTAACAATTTCTATTTTAACCTACTTAAAAGTTTCTCTATCCAGAATGTTAAGTGAAAACGTAAAATCTCAAGCTATTGATTGTGCCGCTTTAACGTTTTGCCGTTTCTCTTGTGTATGAAACAATCTGTACACACCTTAGTAGTACTTAATGCAATGACTCTCTGTATCCATCCTATCTATCTGTCTGTCTGTCTCTCTCTCTATCTATCTATTTATCTATCTATCTATCTATCTATCTATCTATCTATCTATCTATCTATCTATCTATCTATCTATCTGATCTATATATGTTGCTAATTAGAACTAGCCGCTCGAGAAGGCACTTTTATAAGTGGCTATTTGAAAGAATTTTTGAAGACAACCTTTGCCAAATTGTTTTGTTTATAAGCAGTAAACTCCTCTTTTAAATAAAACGGATTCAAAATATTTGCTTTAATTTTGTCATATTGCTTCTCTGTGCCTGGAAGGAAAGAGGGGAGCACATTTCATGTATGCCTTCGGTATTAACACCACAGTTGGCTCACGACCTATCGGGACGGTTTGTTCCAGCTCATGTCATATGTCATATGGCCGGCCAGACTTTCATTGTAATAATAATTCTTTGGTCATTGATTTTGTTTTTCATACTTTTATCCTTAGTCATTTTTTCCAGTTTTTCGTATCGCATATTTGCTGACAATGAGAAGGGACAGTTGCTAGGGTAGCCTGAGACGAAAACAAAAGGTTACCAAAATTGGGCTATCATCAAGTCCCTTAACCATATTTGATGTCAATGTATTTATTTTTTAAAGCGAATGAAAAATTTATTAAGTCACAACATGTTGACTCTGCTAATTAACATTTTTTTAAGGTTCATGTTTTAAAGGAATTGGATGAAGAAAGCTTGAGGAAAGATCTGTTGGCAAGTATATTATTGCAGTATTTTGTTTGCCCTTCAGTATATTAATGCTATTTCTTTATATACGGTACCGTTAAGAAGTTAAGCACTGCGAAAACTATTGGATAGCCTGCAGTATAAATTAATGAGAATGAAAATCATCAATTTACTATCGTCAAGTGCCTCGCTGGGTTTTGCTGCTTATCGTAACTTTTCAGAACCAGTCGCAGACCAGCTTTTTCAACGATCACACCTTGCAACAGTTTTGCTCCAATTTTATGGTTTCCGTATTACAGTACTCATATTTTATTCTTGGTTAGTTAGTTGTAGTTGGTTGGTTAGCAGTAGTTACGAAGTCTTAGTTTTGTTTTGCTGGGTTGTTTTGTTGTTTCAATGTAATGAGTAATTATTCATTGTTTGGTCATATTTTGCCTTACACAATAGATAATATGTGAGGTGATACCACATTGATTTAACAGACGTATATATCGTTTTATTTTAGAAACTTTTACAAAGTGGAATTGATAGCATTGCAGTCGTCCTGATGCATTCATACTTGTAAGTAGTTAATTCAGTAATTTTTAATAAAGTAAATGGTTTAGACAAACTTTCCGACAGAGACAGACAAACGGAGAGAAAGAGAAGAAAGAATAAGAAAGAAAAAAGAAAGAAAGAAAGAAAGAAAGAAAGAGGGAGAGATATGGATGGATGAACAGTCGGACAAAGCAGCAAAAGCAAAAGCAGACAGAAAGGTAGAATATGTCTACGTTATAAATACAGTGGATATTACACAAAAGTTGTGTTTTTTGAACCATCACTGGTAGCAAGGAGTGAAAAATACCCAGTGAAACAGATTTTGTTTTTTACAGATTTTCTTTTTTATGGTAATATTTGTTGGTTTACCATTTTTCTACGAAGTATTTTTATTTGGCCATCTTTAAAATCTTTTATTTTACTTAATAAATAGGTATAATGGGCATGAAAAGGAAGTGGGGAGAATCGCCAAAGAAATGGGCTTCAAACAAATTTCTTTATCATCAGAAGTGATGCCAATGGTTCGGTTAGTTCCAAGAGGCTACACAGGTATACATCACTTTGCACTTTTATTGTCGAAACCTTGATGGAAGTGTCACCCAATTAAATGTGTACAATAGATATCAGATGTTCTGTTTTTAGTGTATCGATTTCAATGTATCATACAAATAGTAGTGAAGGCTGTGTGTAAATTAAAACAAGGTGTTAAAGATATAAAGGATAAATTGTTGTTCCTATGCCGCATTAAACTGGATCTAAAACAGTTCTTTCGGCTGCTAGCGTGTTGAACTCGAATTTTGAGTTACGCAAGTATCACATCAAGTAGAGCAGATAGTGATGGAAGCCATAGCCACTGGCGCGAATCAGTTTAGGTGGCACTTAATTTCTTTTTTTTCTGTTTAATTTTCGTCTCCGTTAGTGTTCTCACATAAAATAGCCAATGCCTCCTGTAGTTTGATTATACCCTTACCTGCTCTAAGCTCCTTCGTGACCCGTACCTTGCTTTCTCCATAATTAAACTAAACAAAAAATAATAACTACCTGCTGAGTGTAATAAACAATGAGTTCCTTAAAAAGGAACCTTTTCTTTTATGAATATTAAAGCTAAAGTGATAGTTACTTTGTTTTTTTTAGCATGTGCTGATGCGTATTTGACGCCATGTATAAAGAAGTATATTGGTGGATTTTCACGTGGCTTTTGTGGTGGAGCTGAGGTATTAAGATCAATAGTTTTGTGGAGAAGAGTTCTGTGAAAACCCAGTGTAGCTTGCTTTTTTCTTTCTTTTTTTTCTTTTATATTTCATTTATTGTGAGCTGATGCATCTCATTCCCGTGTTAGTCGACCATTTGCAGTATTTTCTGGTACCGCTGGAATAAAACAGGATTGATGAAAAAGTTTTTGTTTTCGTAAACAGAGAGATTATCGATGAATGGTTTTGGTCTAATTCACTGTCGTTCTCGTACTTTCTGTCAAAGGTTAATAGGAAGATTTGCAAGTGGCTTGCAAAATAATGCTTGGCGACCCCTGACTAATCTAATTACGCCTAGAAGAGAAAATATTGGTGGCACTGAAAATACATTCAGCTGTCTGTGCTATGATCAAATCAGTCTTTGGGGAGATTCCAGTCCCCAAACTTGTTTTATTCAACCACTTATTTGAAACAATCTCCTGCTGAGGCAAGGATTAAGATATGCCCTGGCTAAGTCGAACTATATGAACAACAAAAATTACATCGTCTCACCTATGATTAGCTGGGTTAAGAAGGTGCAAGAAGATAATGATTATGATTATTATTATGGTAATGGTGGTGAGATGATAGTGATAGTGATGATGGTGATGATGATAAAGATGATGATAATGAAGAAAATTGTTTAAACCATAAAGCGGTTGAACGATATTCTTACGTTAATAAATGTGACAGGAGTATGATGAATTTCTTTGGGGGTTTTCAATCTGGTTTCTATATAAATTATTCCATTTAACTCATTTATGAATTAGTCTTGCTATCAAAGTTTAACTCTTTTTGCCTTGTTTTCATTTTTCTCTTATTTAGCTACGGATATTCTCATTTCCCCCTGCACCTTAATAGTGAAATTCAATGTATCTACGGCCACTTGTTAAATCAACCACCTAGAATAGACGTTTAATAATATTTATATACTGTTCAACACAGTATCCTTTGCTTAGAAAATGGTCATTTTCATTTTTTCCCCGCAAATTTAATCGTTATTCAATCTTATGCTAGTGTATTTAGCTGATATTTAAATGTAGTTTTGCAATAACATATTTGTGATAACGCCCTAAATAGGCAAGGATGTATATATGTTGTGAAGTACTAACATACTAACATACGTACAGAGTGCTTGATATTACGATAGAGCTTTATTTTATGCAAGAGAAACGGCACCAACATCAAGTGTAGTATTTCTCCTCATCGGGGTGTAATTTGTAGTATTTTTACTAAATACATGCCACAAAAATAACCTATAGAGGTTAATATAAAATTTTCTTTTTGTGATGAGTATTAATTAATCGGTGGATTAAAAAGATTATGAAGTAGAATGAAGTACTAATATGAAATTACTTTTATTGTATTTTTGTTTCAGAATATGCAGGTACTTTTTATGCAGTCAGATGGAGGACTGACCCCTGTTGACAGGTAATTGTATACAGTTGACCATTTGCAAGGGCTCTGCACCTTTGTGGGATTTTTTCTACGAAAGGATTCATTAACGTTTGACGTGATACCAATAGAAACACAGTTGCAAATACGATTTTGCAAGATATTATTATTATTATTTATTATTATTATTTATTATTATTATCTTCAATTTGCAACTAATGTACTGGCTGATCTTAAGGCATTCTGTGTGTGAGAGAGCCGTTTACAACCAATAACCAAAGGTCTCTCATCATAGTCTTACCCTTTATATATAGCTTTCGCAAAATCCTAGCTGTTCTTAATAGTGTTGTTTTCTGGACTTCGGCAATGTTGATCTCAATCCCAATATTTTCCATGTATTTGGTGAAATTTTTCGTCACACTCCCAAGAACCCCCAAGACAAGAGGTACAACGCAAACTTTTTTCAGATTCCAAAGTCTTTGGATTTCTCTTTTAATTTCCTGATACTTGTCCATCTTTTCCTGTTCTTTTTCGCTTATCCTGTTGTCTCCGGGGATGGCAAGATCGATGACGATCGCGGTCTTGTCAACTTTATCAATAATCACGAGGTCTAGTCGTCGTGCCTCAGTGACATTGTCACACTGGATGTTCATGTCCCATAAGAGTTTGTGGCTTCCATTCTCAAATACTGTTTGAGGTTCATGCTCATGCCATTTCTCGGCTCTTTGAAGATCATTATTCTTATTCTTGGATTAACTAACAATACAATTTCCATCCTATATATCAAATTACAAGATACTAATGAAAATGATAAACTCAGCCATTATCATCCAATCCTGCTCACGGTAGCTTATGGGTAACAATCCGACCATTTTACTACACTGAGCAGCCCTGGATGGCTTGAGCTACCAATTTTTGTTAGCTTCACATAAGACACCTTAAGTCAATAGTCCCGACAACACTTTTCTGATGATCGATTCGCTTTCCCAAAGTACTATATTTTGGATTTCTCTCAATAATGTTTAGAGTTCTTTCTCATTA
>RDPX01000319.1:0-11938 GCA_003991215.1 Morbakka virulenta
GACATAACTCTCAGGCCATGTTGCCGGAGCAAACACAGCTTAAGAAGTTATTGTGGGATCCTGCCAGAGTGCTCAAACTACACATGCGCAGTGAGCTCCGCATTACGCAAACGACAGGTTCCCATCTCAGATAGAGTGCTCAACCAAACTTTCGCAAGGGAGCGTAATTACTCAATCTACAGACAGTACTGTTTCGCCCTTATATATATATATTGTTGTATAATATTGAATGTTTACAAAAAATGAGTAGAAAATGGAGCAGGAAGTTGCCCTTTCTTGCACCAAGAACTAATATTTTTTTTAATTTAACACCAGTACTCCATCAATTTTATCTTAGATGTCTTTCATAAATTATTTCCATTGTTTATGTTATTTTCTTTTTTTACCATTGTTTTCACAATGTTCTATCTTACAGCTGGAAATGTGGCCAAAAGTAAAGAGAAGTCATTCAGTGATCTACAACTTGCTATGTTGTGGGATGATGCTGACATCGCAGATCAGGATATACATCATGGTGTAGCGAATGTAAGACTTCCTAGCTTCATTTCAATGCTTGATTAGGTGTAGAATGTTTCAAGAATGGATAATAATTAAAGGGACTTTTTTAAATATTTCCTAACATTTCATGTTAGAACCTGTTTTTATCTTCGCCAAGTATACTTTTCTTGTGTATACACTGAAACTACGATTTGGAACCAGATTTTTTATGGTTAAGACATCCAAGGCATAAAGCCATTGGATGTCTGGAACTGTAAAAAAGAGTTAGAAAAATGGTTAAACCAGGAGATAAGTTGAGCTTAAAGATTTAAGGAACATCTAACGCTTATGATAGAGGAAAACACTCAAAAGCTAAAAACTTCCGCACTCTAGCCACAAAGAAAGAAATAACATTCATGGAAACGTCTATTACAGCGAGGAGATACCTATAGAAAGGTCTGTGGCAAGAACGTCTCTGAACTCGATCAAAAACATCAAGATCAGATAACGGGGTATCTGCCCAGATGTGACGACACTACTCCGAAAGGTCAAGTTGTAGACTTGTACGAATAGGTGTCCTTTTAAAAATTACAGATTATTTAGTATAATGATGACTTGTTTAGTCATGTACAGAATTAGTTGGCTGTGTTAGTTTTACATTAGTTTTCTATTTCCTTGGACTCCATCATACTTTTGTTACGTCCTACACAAGCCGCCTTTATAATGCGTTCGTTGTATCCATTGTTTCCGTTGCTTTGTACACATAACAACTTAACAATCGTCTGCTACGCAATCAGAAGTGTTCCAATTATACTTTATTGCCTTGAGCTGATAACTTTGGTTTGCTACTCTTGTGTTAGTGAACAGTTATTCTTTACGGTCGGTTTCTCATGGACATTTTGTTCATATTGTTGCCATTTCTATTTGAATTTACAGTTGTATCTGAAAATAGTTATAAATATAGAAGCTTTATCGTATCTTGAGTCGTAACCTTTTGCTAAATAGTAAAAACTTACGACTCGTGACATGACCAAGGTCCTGTATCTATGGCTTCCACTGAGTCCGTCAATTCAAGAATACTCAACAGTTAGTCTTTATTACGTGTGTACCATTCATTCTTTTTATTGTTTCTCACGGGATTTTTTTATCATAATGTTTCTTTCATTTTGTATTTACAGACTTATCTGAATGATGTCTTGATGAAATCATTTATTTCGAATAAAGTAGATTTTGTAAAAGTCATTTTATGTGGCGGAAAAGTAGACTTGGATCTTTTTTTGACAAAGGAAATGCTGGGAAAGCTGTACTACAAGGTATATCTTTTCTGTTTCTTTTTTTCAGTAGCACTTTCTACCCATTTCTGTCCACAGTACTTTGAATTGCAGATTTTGCTTTGTGGTAGTTATTATCACCGTTTGAAAAATGCTAATTTGCACCAGCATTTCCTATATGACTTTTGCTCATATCTTAGCAACTTTATAACGCCTAAGGATATAAAGGGGTGCTTCAAATGCATCATTCCCCGAACGGGCGTCTTTGAAAATTCGCAAAAGAAAAAGCCATTGGTTGGCGTCAGGAAGGGCATCCGGTCAAGAAATTCCTCACTGCCAAATCCAAGTCCCTGTGAAGGGCACCGTCTGAGCTCCAATACTTGGGGGACAATGACGTTAAAACCGGAAAAAAAATAATGTGAGGATTAAAATAAAAGACAAGAGTACTGATAGACCCTAAATACTATATAAAGATCAAGAATATCAAAATGTTGTTTTCACCATTGTTTCACATGGATAAAAAAATACCGACTAGTAAAATAGTTTTTGCCTTGCATTTTTTCTCTGGTGTGATGACGTGGTCATTTTTTTCACTTAAGTAGGGACACAGTACCAGAATACATATTTTAACTTGTTTTATTATAGAAACTGAAAAAAGGACACTCCCGTATTGGCACAATGTTAACAAGAAAGGAGGGAAATAATGTATGTAAACCATTAACATTTTAATATTAACTAGCGGAGTATTTTTGCATATTCGACCCCCCTGGCGTTTTAGTATTGTTAAGTTGTAGTAGTGGTAGTAGTAGCAGTAGTGGTAGTAGTAGTAGTAGTAGTAGTAGTAGTAGTAGTGGTTATAGCAATAGAGCAGTTGTAGTGATAGCAACAGTAGTTCTTGTAGTAGTAGTGGTACCAGTAGTATTAGTTTCAGTAGTAGTAGTGGTAGTAGTAGTAATCATAATAATAGTAACTGGTGTGATGACGTGGTCATTTTTTTCACTTAAGTAGGGACACAGTACCAGAATACATATTTTAACTTGTTTTATTATAGAAACTGAAAAAAGGACACTCCCGTATTGGCACAATGTTAACAAGAAAGGAGGGAAATAATGTATGTAAACCATTAACATTTTAATATTAACTAGCGGAGTATTTTTGCATATTCGACCCCCCTGGCGTTTTAGTATTGTTAAGTTGTAGTAGTGGTAGTAGTAGCAGTAGTGGTAGTAGTAGTAGTAGTAGTAGTAGTAGTAGTAGTAGTAATAGTAATAGTATTAGTAATAGTAGTAGTAATAGTAGTAGTAATAGTAGTAGGAGTAGTGTTAGTAGTAGTAGTAGTAGTAGTAGTAATAGTAGTGGTAACAATAGTAGTAGTTGTAGTAGTTAGGAGTGTTAGTAGTAGTAGTAGTAGTAGTAGTAGTAGTAGTAGTAGTAGTAGTAGTAGTAGTAGCAGCAGCAGCAGTAGTTGTGGTGGTGGTAGCAGTGTAACAATGTATTAGCTATTATTATAATTAATAGTAATAGTGACGGCGACGATGATAAGGATGATGATGATGATGATAATTTTGGTGGTGCTTGATAATGATTGCAGTTGTAACTATGATGCTGGTGCTTAGAGTAATGACAGAGAAAGAATGCTGTTTTGTGGCAAGATATATAATATTTTCCTGATTGATAGATTTTGGTTGTTGTGAAGATTTGTAAGTGTAAAGATGATAAATGTTGTGATAAAGATAATGCATAGATAAGAAAATACTTTTTTTCTTTTTTAAGTCAAACTGATTTGATTGAATTGCGTCGAAATGAATAAGAATACTCTTTTGAAAAAATTTTGTTCGCACGGATATTGGATTGTACCACACTGAAATTGGGTTTTCAATGCTGAAAGAAGTTTAAATCCTTATTTTGTTTACCCACACTTATTTACCTTTTTTTTTCTCTTCTTCCCGTTCGAGACAAGAGAAACTACCAGATTTTGCTATATACTGGAACAGTCTACACTGATTATTTTTTTGTATCTATCTCACTAAGGTACTAGTACCTTATGATATTCTTTATGGTGTCTTGTTTTTTGCTTGAGCCATACCCTCTTTTGCTTTCTTCCTTTGAGTTTTCACGGCAAACATGCAGATCCTTCGTATTCTTTTTTCCACCTACCTTTTTGTATGGCCATTGTATTGGCTTCCCTTTGAACGTTTCCGATGCGCCCAATTGCTTACTGCAAGGCAGTATTTCATTATTATTATTTGGAGGTTGACTGGGGCATCAGTGCTATACAGGCTCTAGTTCTTTGAAGCAGACCAATGTTTCCCTTGTTTGGTATAACAATACAAAAAATAAAAAACAGATGTTTAAAACACTGAATGAAAATGTTACCAAAAACCCGTTATAATATTGGTAAATAAGTTAAAGTGTGTAGTAGTTCGTGTTTAAATTAGATGTATACAATTTTACGTAAATGTAAAGGACATTCAATGTCGACGTTACCGGCAGTAAAAACAGGATTCCGCAAGGAAGCTTACACTTACTCGAGCTAAGTTGATGATATATGTGACTGGCTTGTTTGTTATTTTTTATTTAACTCTAAATAAACGTTTTCATGTATTGACCTTTAAATTTTAGGCTTTTTTTGGCAAGGTTTTAAACATGTATTTATTCGTGTTTATGAAAAGAAAATACTTTCCTATATTTTTTTGATATTTGCCAAAGAAAGGTTTCTAAATATCAGTAATTTTTATTATTCACTAGACTTTCATTGTTTTATAACCTTTACAGCTTCGTTCGAATAATACTTTTTCGCTGGCAACTGTTGATCGTCTACTGCGTAAGCTTCTTAATGGTGACTACACCTCATGCTATAGTCTCAGGAACGAACGTAAAAAGGTATATATGTATTTGGTCAATTGTTGATTTTTTAAATGTTACTGATCGTTGTTTCTTACCTCGTTCTACTTCGCTGTTTTACATTTTTATCTTGTCACCCCGTTACCTTTGCTGTAATCTACATTTCTGTGTACGTTTTCATTATTACTGTTTTTGCTGCCACGAATTTTTTTTCGCACAAGGAATTTGCACATTGCTAACTGGTTCAGCCATGCTTTACTCTAATTATGCCTTGCTTCAGCCCTGCCTTGTTTCAGACCTGCCCTGTTCCAGACCTGCCCTGTTCCAGACCTTCCCTGTTCCAGACCTTCCCTGTTCCAGACCTGCCCTTTTCCAGACCTGCCTTGCCCCAGTCCTGCCTTGCCCCAGTCCTGCCTTGCCCCAGTCCTGCCTTGCCTTTGTTTCACCTTCCCCTGGTCTCACCTCCTGATCGCATCTTGACCTTTTTTTTGCCCTGCGTCACCAGCCATTGCCTTACTGAAAGTTTTAAGTTTGTTCTTTCAAGTGAAGAATATTTATTGTGTCAAAAACACGTTATTTATTGTTACTGTCCTTTACAATTAACTTAGTTCTACTATTGCTTTCAGCTCATTACTCCTGCACAAGAGTTGACAATTTGGTGTATACTGAACAACATGAGAGATATGGCGCTTATGCTTTTGTCGTTGGACAATAATAATCTTCTTGCAAACTGTTTGGTAGCATACAGGATATGTGATGCCTTGGCATACAGAATCAGTGAGGAAGCAGTAAAGCAAAGTATCCTTGAAGATGGCAAGTACGTTAAATGACAAATGTTTTAGTTTGTTTTGTCTTTTTTATGCAGACATTTTCAGTCTAGTCATTTTTAGTGCGGTAGGTTAAATATATTGTAACCCAGTCTTATAAAGCTTTGTACATCATGAAACTATTTGTAGGGAGCCCCATTAAGGGCAGGTAATATGGTGGCTAGTTACAGTTACCTTTTTGTCAATTTTTCATTTGATTATGCTCATATCTGATGATTGAATCAATTTAGGATTACACATTAGCTTGAACTAGTGGCCAGACGGTTGAATATTCGATTACTTTAACTCAAACCTTCATTGCTCAACCTCTGACTTCTCAAACTCTAACGTTGGATCACCCCATCCGTCTGCCAAAATATTGCTTTGCAGGGACAGACCTTGGTTAAACGCTTCATCTGACAGACTTAACCTAATAGAGGAACGAACTTCATTAATTCCTTCCCAGTGGACAAAGGCTTAGCACTGAAGATGTGCATGGAATGGTCATGGTAAACAACATCTGTTTTTTTCCGAGAAAATGCTCGTGAGAAGACACCACTTTAAATTATTGTAATTCCCTATTGAGGCTTGAAGACTTTCAGAATGCTACGTGGGGAGTGGGGAAGAAGTAAGGAAAGTTTCCAGGAATGATACAACTGGTGCTTATCTGCAGTTAATCTGAAGGTAAATAAAACCGGAACTAATCACCAACAACAGTCATCCCTCATTGCACAAAATCAAATAGAGGTCCAGTCTGGAATGTTTGAACGGTGGGTCCAGATGGACTGAAAGTCGCTAAGTAAGAGATAAAGTGCTTCAACATTCGAAAACTGGATTTGAGTTTTCTACTTCTTGACTATGGTGGAATGTAGTATAAGCGATTAATACTCCATCAGTGTTTTTTGCAGCTGAGGTCACAAGCATCTTTTGAAAGACTCAGATTAATCCGGAAAAGAGTGAAGGCATAAACAGCCGTTCTTCGATATCGTGGAGTCAATCACGACATTGTAGTAGAAGCATAACAAATCGTTTCTCGAATTTCGAACTAAGGAAAGCTATTGATACCGAGCTGTTGTTGACGATTAAGTGGGCTGTCAAAGATGACGCCAGACAGCATTTTTCAAGTGTCAATCGCTTTCGGCTCTAAACATTGATATGTGAACCGATGGCAAGAAACATAAGTTGTTTATGGCATTTTTGTTAGTTAAGAACGGGAAGTACTAACCGCTTAAGAAAAGCTAGAAAATACAAGGGAAATTCTGAGAGGTATGTTAGAAAAAGTTAAAGAAAGAGCGAAGATGAAAAAATAAGTAGCCTGTGGAAGAAAATGAATAGTAGTTGGGATTGATAGAGGGATGAATTTTTTATGAAAGTCAACGAAACGGCAGGGACCTTCGAGGGACAGACAATGACCTGGTAAAAATTTAGGCGGTGTGGAAGCAGGCGTTAGAAGATCGCAGCAGGGCAATTCTTGGACCTGCCATATCCACAATGTATATTTCTTTTTTTATCTCGTCCTCCAAAGTCATTTCTGGTCTTCTTGCTCTGCATTGCGTCCTTTTTCTATGTTTCCAATCCCACAGGATCTTTTTGCCTTTTTTTTCAGAGACGTTCTTTTCTCCGTCTTTTTGTACCATACCATCTTTTCTTTAAATAAAGCTTCTTGCTTTCCCCATTCCACTGCCAATGTCTTTAGTGCATTATCGTGTCTCCTCATATACTCTGATGCTGCTAGTTTTTGCATCCTGATAGCAAATGTTGTACCGTCTCCCGTATTTCACCACATAACCTGCAACAATTATTATTATTATTATTATTATTATTATTATGATGATGATGATGATGACAGAAATGGCTTTACAACGTTTGTCTACTTCAGTCGTTTGAATATGCTGGGATCAGGCTATGTTCCTGGGGCTAAGTCCTGGAAAGGGTTGTTCTTAGTAAATGAGCACTCTCGAGAAGAAAGTTTTCTTCAGTTCCTCGATTCTAATATTACCAGGTATTTGTTCAACATACCGATTTATTCCTTTTCTAATAAGCCCAAGAACTCCAATTACAACTAGAATGACAGTCGTTTCAGTTTCCCACGTTTTGCTGATTTCTATTTCTAAATCTTTGAATTTTGGAATCTTCTCGATCTCTTTTGTCACAACATTTCATTNATTATTATCATCGTCATCATCATCATTATCATTATTATTATTATGACAGAAATGACTTTACAACGTTTGTCCACTTCAGTCGTTTGAATATGCTTGGATCAGGCTATGTTCCTGGGGCTAAGTCCTGGAAAGGGTTGTTCTTAGTAAATGAGCACTCTCGAGAAGAAAGTTTTCTTCAGTTCCTCGATTCTAATATTACCAGGTATTTGTTCAACATACCGATTTATTCCTTTTCTAATAAGCCCAAGAACTCCAATTACAACTAGAATGACAGTCGTTTCAGTTTCCCACGTTTTGCTGATTTCTATTTCTAAATCTTTGAATTTTGGAATCTTCTCGATCTCTTTTGTCACAACATTTCATTCTGATGGTACAACCATATCAATTAAAGTATATACACTCTTTGATTTATCATAGATTTCGATAGCCGGCCTGTTTGGTTTGGTTTCCTTTGGTTTTCTTGTCTGTCTTAATTGACATATCCCACAATACTGTAACATAATTCCCTTCAGCAACTTTGTTTTGGTTTTTTCCATACAATTTGTTAGTGACTTGAATCTGATAGTATTTCCAAATATTCCAGTGAATATAAGTGAGTGCCTTGTCGTGTTTTTCCAAATATTCCTTTTTTTGCTAGGACAAGACAGGTTGATACAATGTGCTCCATACTTTCGTTAAATTGCACATTAATGGCATAATCTACATTTCGGGTCAGTTCCATTTTTGATAAGCGTGTGCGCATAGTATCGTGTTGTTAAACTGTGATCCTGTGCAGCTATCACCAAACCTCCTGTGTCCACTTTCAATCCTGAACTTTGCAACCATTTATGTGTCAATTCTTTGTCACCATCTGCTCTGTCAATTCTCTCTTGGTACTGTGCATGTAGCGGTTTCTCATTCCACCTTTCTTTCATGTTGGTCATAATCTGTTGCTTTGCTGTTTCTTCTGGAGATTTCACTTTCTTTGTAATTAGCATATCTTTTACACTTTCAATGCTTGTCATTTGTAATCCTATTTCCCTTGGAAACATTAGCTTCTTTTTGGGTCGAATATAAATTCTTGTGGCATTCATGTTTGCCTACTTGTTTCAACGACTTGTCTTTTCTTTCCTTCTTTACCGTTTCTATATCTACAGTGCATGTTTTGTAAGTGCATTCTAATTAAATTAGTCTTCTTCCTCCTTTCTTTCTTGCTAGATATATCCTTTCTGCATCTGCTTTAGGATGATTCGTTCTGTGCATTGTTATTATCTTTCTCGTCTTGGCATCTGTTTTCTGATTTCTTTCATATGCCAGTTGATTACATTGAAATTATTTGTTGCCACTTGGATTCGCAAAGTGTTATTGGGCGTGATTTTATTGGATGAATTCAGTTAAATTTTTCAGAATCATCCCAATTCTTCGATAGTATTCTTATATGACCTTTTCTTTCATTGTTGCGTGTTTGATATCATTGCCTTCCTCTATGCCGAAATATTTATATGTGCCTTCTTGATCGAGTTCTTGGATCGTAGTAGCATCTAGCTTTACGCTTGATGCATTTGTCAGTTTTCCCCTTTTAATGGATGGTTTGCCACATTTGTCCAATCCAAATTGCATTTTTAATGTCCTCATTAAATATCTTTACTGTGTTCAAAAGTACTTATAATTGATTATTATTCTTTGGATACAGTTTCAGGTCATGCATGTAGAACAGGTGATTTAATCTGCCCTTGTTTTTTTTTATGTCCCAGTTCTGTATTTTAGGCAATAAGTATGTTTTTCCTAGGGACTTGTAGTCTATCGAGGCCATTCCTAAGTTAGTATGTCTCCTTTTGAAATCACGCATTATCATTTTGTGGATATGCAATTGGTCTTTCGACCCTCTGCTTTTTCTCTGCGACCTTTTTGCTCTGGAAAACGTAGCATTCACCTGTAGGAAATCGTACACCGAATTTGATACTATTACTGGAGGAGTTTATACAGTAGTGCTACACACGTAATTGGCTGATAGCTGTCCACTACTGTGTCATTTGCACGGTCTTCCTGGCACAATACAGTTTTTCCAGTAGTCACTCACTTCGGGATTTCATTTCCGTTAACTGTCAGATCATTCATTTCCTCTGCTAATCTCTCGTGAAGTACTGTAAAGTTCTTAAGTCAAATCTTAACTTCTTGGATCCCATCTGTGGCAGGGCTTTTCCAGTTTGTCATCTTTTTGCATTGTTTATTAATAATTTCGACTGTGATTTGCAAGTCATTTTGTTTTACTTCATTTCTCCCTTCTTTCTTTAATTCTTTAGGCCATTCTGCACTTCCATTGTGAGTAACGTCTTTAGTCTCAGTGAGGCTATCAGTTTTAACTTTAAAAAACTCTATACCTCTTCTGTACATGCTCTTTCAATTTTCTCCTGTCAACGTTTTTAATTATTCTATTAAGACCTTTTCTTCCAATTGATTTAACTCCAATTCGCCGAAATCATACATCTTATTATTACAAACTACATTAGTGTTTGAGCCTTTATTCAGTATTTCAAGAGCTATATTTACAAAACTGGCTATCAAATTAGGCTCATCAGATGTTATCAGTGGTTCGGACAGTCAGTGTTTACACTCAAGATATTTCTGGCCTTCGCTTTAGCTTTTATTTGATCTATTTCAATACCAGTAAGGTATTTTTTTTATTAATAATTGTTCAATGCACAGTAGCGAGTTTATTACTGTTTATGTTAAGATGTTATGTATTTGGATTTATCTCTCTCCAGACGTTATAGGTTTGTATTGTGTTTGAGCCTCTGCGTGGAAAAAATGAATCATGGAAATAAACATCTGAAACCTCTTTGTATTCTTCCCATTTTTGGCTTCCACTGCTAACAATTATTATTACTAATCCTGATTCTATCGGTGTCATCATTTTTTTATAGGTTTTTTAGAGATATGACATCACATCTTCTGTCTAGCTACTACAGATACGATTCACATTTTGCAGCAATGGTTGTACAAGAGCCTGCACCTTTGTGGGGCTACAACAGCATACTTACTTTATCTGCAAACATGTCGTTTATGACATTTGTTGCACACCCGGTCTGTCAGAAAATATTAGATAGAGAGTGGTATTGGAAAGTAAGTTTTACCTTTTTTCCTTATGAAATATTTTTGTATTTCAGTAACACAAAATGTAGTTAACTTCGGAGGAGGAACTGTTGGTTTTCTCTTTACCTGATAGACCCATAGGATATTTTTAAGCCTTTGGAGAAATGGGTGCTTCACCAATACTTAAACAACTGCAGGAAACTCACAGTTTAAGAACGTATTAGATGTTTTATTTGAATGATATACTTGAAAAGGTATAAGGAGCAGCCGAAAGTAAAAGAAGATATACAGTGGACTCTCCATAACTCGAAACCCTATAACTCGAAAAGCTCCTTAACTCAAACAAAATAGTAGGCACCGTGAAAATTCCCTAATAAACTCATAATAATCAATTCTGTACTACTCGAATTTCTATAACTCGAAAATCTCCTTATCTCGAACAATATTTTTGGTCCCTCGAAGCCAAATTAGGCTATTTTCACTCTCCATAACTCGAACAACCTGAAAATTGACAAATATTTTAGACTTTTTTCTGATTCGAATATTTCCTGCGTGTGTTCGGCCCCTTAGATCATTCGAACGAAAACATTCGAATGCGTCGTTCGAATGCCACAAGGGGTGTGGTGTCTTTATAAATAACTTCTTGTTTTGAAGTTTTCATTCTCATGAATAAAAATGGCGTCTGTGGTAGCAGGGAAAAAACGTCGAGTAGATAATAAGCTGTGTAAAATAAAGTATAATGCTCTTAAGGCGTTGGAAAAGGGAACTGCTCCAAAAGATGTTGCTGAAAAGTTTGCTATAAAAAGGAACACACCATCGACTTGGAAGAATAACAAGGATAAAATATTTAAACAATTTGATGATGGCAATATTAGCAAAAGAGCCAAGCCAGAAAAATATGAACAAGTAAATAAAGCTGCTCACAAATGGTTGCTCATGTTACGAAGTGAGAATATCCCAATCAATGGACCGATGCTAAAGGAGAAAGCCATGGAATTCGCTAAAGAATTGGGTGATGAGTCCTTTCAAGCTTCAGATGGATGGCTATCAAAGTGGAAAAGCAGGTTAGTTTTCAAAACATTTTTTATTTCTGTTTTAAGAAAGTTTAACAAGTTTTACAAAAGTTTCGGCAGCTGTTCTTCCAAAATAGCAAGAGACTTTTTATTGTCCGATGAAAGGAAAATCTTGCATGGAACCTTCATCCCTAGACCATCACCAGCAATAATGGCCTTCCCAGTAACTTCAATTATGCAACCATTGATAGGGTCATTCTTTAGAAAGTAAAATATGACTTTGGCAAAGC
>RDPX01000319.1:12739-36590 GCA_003991215.1 Morbakka virulenta
GGGTGCGTGAGCTTGATCGGAAATTTGCAGTTTCAAAGCGAAAAATTGCTTTGATAGTCGACAATTGCCTTGCACATCCGCACATTGAGAATCTGGAATGGGTAGAATTGATCTTCTTGCCCCCAAACACCACATCACACACCCAGCCCATGGATCAAGGAATAATCCGAGCTCTGAAAGCAAAGTACCGGGCATTGCCAGTCCGAAAGCCCATCCAAGCTTAGGAGGAGAAAAAATCTGTCCCAAAGTTCTCGATCCTTTCAGCGATGTTTATGCTAAAGAAAGCCTGGGATGATGTTTCAAACTAAACCTTCGCCAACTGTTTTCGAAAATCTGGAATCTCGGAGAAAGATTTGGAGAAAGCAATCAATGATGAGGATGATCCTTTTAAAGAGTTATGTGATGATGGTGTAGAAGAGGATCCTATCCCACCACTACAAGCCGATCTTCAGTACTTAAAACAAAAGTTTCCTGACAACATTGATCCTGATATCTCAAGAGATGAGTTCATCGATTTCGATATCGAAGTCAGTACTTCCCTTAGCCGACTATCAACCGCTGATATCATTGCTGAAATCAAATCGGGGTCGGGGGCTCAAGCTGAAGACGTGGATGAAGATTACGCAGGAAGCGAAGACCAGGACGAGACCAAAATTATTAAACCAACGAAAGAGGAAGTCTTCAAGGCTGTTAGTATTCTCGAAGATTTCACCCTTTTCTCCGAATTTGGAAAGGAAATGATGGAGTCTCTCAAAGACTTGAATGTTGATATTAAGAATCATTTTAATTCCACTAGCAGACAATTTGTAATTACGGATTTTTTTGCTACAAAGTAGATTGATGATAAAAATAGTCAACTGAAATAAACTGTTTACAACTTTCTTCTCAAGGTAGATAATTACTCAAATACATCGTTTCCTTTCAAGGGGCTTCTGTACAAACAATAATCTTAGCAGATTTTCCAAACTCTCTATTACTCGAACCGCTCCATAACTCGAACTATTTCTGATTCCCCGTGAGAATTCGAGTTATGGAGAGTCCACTGTACTTGAAAAGGTGGGGTCGGGATAACACAAAACGGCGTCCAAATGCACAACCCGCGTTACAACTTGACACTTGGAGAGTAAGGGATGAGTTTGAAACAAAGTTGACTGTCGTAAGTAAGCTTGTATGCCTTTTGTAATATATGGGTTTATATGTGGTTATATTAATTTTAATACATTTATAAAGGTACATAGGTAGTGAGGGTAAATCGTTACCATAAAAAGTGCTGCATAAAGTTCAATCTGGAGCTAAATATAAACTAGAAACCAGATTGTTATTTTAGGACTCTGAGTTTGGTGTTCTTACGCCTATCAGCTCAATGCAACTGAGAAAATACTGCAAAAACATTTCAAAGATCTTTCAAATTGACAAGACCCCCAGAGGCATATTACAACGAAGGAAAGAAAAATAGCAGATGGGTAATTAAAGTTGCTATCAGTCTTCAGATTTATAGTTTGCAAGTAAGAATTTGCTCAAATGTTGCCACTTCGTTATTAATTCGCCGTGTTTTTAGGACTTTTTTAGGGAATATGAAACTTCTCTTGCAAACAAAGGGGGCAATTACATGAACTGTTTGTTTAGCTTTTTACTTGTTTAATAATCGACCATTTAAGTGTCCGGATGACATTGTGTTTCTCTCTGAGGCCCAAACGGATGGTGATTATGAACTGCTGTGGTGCTGTATTTGTACTTTTTATTATGTAAAGACTGTTTATAACCGTTATACCTTAATTTATGTTTTTTCGCTTAAACCAATATAAGCCTTTTCCGGGAAGTTAAGTGATGTTATTTCGCATTTGTCGATCAGGAATGAAACGGTATTACCAATGCCAAAGGTATTTGGGGTTTTCTTTTTACAGCTATACTTACGAGGTTCTGGTATTTCAGATGAGGACATCTTTGTGTTGTGGGTTTTGTGTTTGTGAATTTTGAGCCCATATTTTCGGTACAGCTGTAAGTGGCTTTGACACTATTTGATTCAAGAGTCTTTTAAAATAACTGGATCGGAAATGTTTGTCCATTAGTGGTAAGAAATTTCCTATCACAGCTGTTGGCACGTTTTTGTTGAAAGGGAGGTTGAATCATATAATAATTCTACTTCGGTAACTACTTGTTTTAGAGGGGGGTTTATTCGGTAAACTTTTGTAATGATTTTTGTATCCACTCCTTTTCAGTGCTTCTTCGTTAACCTTGAAAGAGACCCCTTCGTTAACCTTGAAAGAGACCCCTTCGTTAACCTTGAAAGAGACCCCTCCGTTAACCTTGAAAGAGATCAAGAAACCCNTTTGACACTATTTGATTCAAGAGTCTTTTAAAATAACTGGATCGGAAATGTTTGTCCATTAGTGGTAAGAAATTTCCTATCACAGCTGTTGGCACGTTTTTGTTGAAAGGGAGGTTGAATCATATAATAATTCTACTTCGGTAACTACTTGTTTTAGAGGGGGGTTTATTCGGTAAACTTTTGTAATGATTTTTGTATCCACTCCTTTTCAGTGCTTCTTCGTTAACCTTGAAAGAGACCCCTTCGTTAACCTTGAAAGAGACCCCTTCGTTAACCTTGAAAGAGACCCCTTCGTTAACCTTGAAAGAGATCAAGAAACCCCTGAAACCCGTCTTGATTCAGGGGTTTCTTGATAGGCACTCGGTTATTGCTGGCGGTAATTGTTTTGGGGTTTGCTGTGGTTGATTTGAATATGTATGGTGGACATGCAGCATTGGATAGTTTCGTTTCTTGTACGGTTGAAAGGTGTTTTTATTAGGTTGAAGGTCACATCAAGGGAGTTGACATAGTGCAGTCCTGTAACAATATCAATTTGGAACCCTAATGATTTAAATAGTTGTATTACAGACGAGTCTCTCTCCGATTTTTTTATCCAAGCTTCGTTATGAAAGAAGAGGAGTGATTTCCTTCGGTGGGGGATTGTTTTTAACTCTTTGTCTGAAATGGTACGATAAAGATTGGTGAAGTTAAATTCATCCTTAAGTTTGTTGTTAGTTATGGAGGGGTAAAAGTCTTTGATGACCAATTAGAAAAATGAGCACGAGTTTTTCTGGTCGATAGATTTAAACCAAGTAATCACGTCATCAGTATTTCCCCACTGATTTACATGAATTGATTTTTTGACCTCTGTTATGATTCGATCCAAAAGGAATTTACTTACTAGGCCTAAATTGCGTTTGCAGGTGTTGATATGTCTGCAAGGGAGTTTCTAATGAAAATTGCCCTTATGGCCCTTGAAAGTGACGAAGGCCGGTCTGTTGGCAAGCAGTTCTACTCTTTTGTCGACCTCATACATTTTCCCAATCTTAGTCCTAATCTACAGTGATTTTTCTTATATAGGTGAATGACAAACAAAATGTATGGCAGCATTCAACAGTACATTTGGATGAACACTACCAGGAGAAATTATCTGGTGTTATTTCGTGCCGGGACTGTAAGGACAATAAGAAGTACAATGCTGACTTTGGAAAACAAAAATCGTCCCGTTTGCGCTTGGCAGCAAATATGCTTTTGGCATTATTCCTTGTACCGAGGTTGAAGATGTATATTCACGTGGTATGAGAATTTACAATATTTACAAAAAGCTCTATCTTATTACTAAAGCGGTTACATTAACTTTTACAGAAAACAAAACGACGACAATACTAAGCATATATTTAATTGTATAATTAGTTATTATGATAAGAAACTACCCTTTTAGAGTAAGGCTTTACAAAGCCATTGTTGTACTAGCCTACGTCTAAAGCAAAATCCAAAATAAACATTAATAAGGTCTAATAATAACACAAAACTCTGCCTGTGATATTTTCGGATAACACAGCCGGTCTTAAGCCCGGATAAAGGAGGAAGGTTGAGCGTGGGGTCAGCACCCCCACCCCGTAAAAATCACCAAAGCTACAGAAGCATCTATGAAAACAAACCAACACATTCGCCAAAAGGAAGAAGGGGCTCGATCTCAGAGACACATGACGCATCGCAGTGAAAGCCAAGAGGAAGCTGCGAGGCCGATACCCCTTCTAACACCAAAGGCAAAAGTAGAATAGCAACTTGGAACATCAGGACTATGTACGAAACAGGTAGATTTTTTAAGGTAGCAAGAGAAATGAAAATGTATAACATCGGAGTATTGGGTATGAGTGAAACAAGGTTGCTACAGGCAGGACAGCTGAGACTTATATCTGGATAGCAGATACTGTACTCGGGGAACACAGTGGAAGGAGCCCCACACACTGAAGGTGTGTCCCTGATCATGGCACAGGAGCCAAAGCGTGCTCTCATCGGATGGGAACCTATAAACTCCCGTATCATTACAGCCCAGTTTACCACCAAGAAAAAAGAGGCAAGGACATAACAGTCCTGATGGGGATCTCAATGCCAAGATAGGATCTGACAACACCGGATATGCGAGTACTATGGGGACACAGGGATTAGGACAAATGAATGAAAATGGAGAGAGATTTGATTTGGTAATAGGAGGAAGTATATTTGCACACAAACACATCCACAAAGCCACTAAGGTCTCCCCGGATCATGAGACTGAAAATCAGATAAACCATATCTGCATAAGCCAGAAATTTAGAAGAACAATGCAAAATGTACTGGTGTTGAGAGGCATCGACGTGTCCTCAGACCATCATCTCTTGGTAACAACATTGAGACTTCGTCTGAAGAAACACAAAATGAAAAGTAACTTTGCCACATGGGTAGCAGGTGACTTTCTAGCCTTGGCTGGCAACCCTCCTTCACTGCGAGGTTGTGAAAATACCAGGTTGGGAAACTGGCACGGATTAGCCTTCTCTCGATGAGGGTGGATGGGCCTCTCTAAGCCGTGGTAGACAATCCATCTAGTGATGGTGTCACGATAAAAACACCCTTGATATCCCTAGGAGAGCATCAAGTATTCAGCCACTGACAAGAATGTGAATTACACTACTAACTGCACCAGGCTTCAAAATACTCAGGAAACCAATTATTCTGGTTCACCTGTAGGTATTGGTCCAGCCCCTGCTGTTCTGGGTCAACTTCCTGAATCTGTTTTATCCTTTGGAACCAATGACGGTACAACTATAAACCCTTCCGGGCTGGCTGTACCTGACAATGAAGGAATGGGACCAAAACTTGTTTCTTGTAGAAACCATATTTTCATCAGCACATTCAACACTAGAACACTAAATCCACCATCTTGTCTGAAGGAACTTATCAAAAGTGCTAGGGATCAAAAAATTGGTATCATTGCCGTTCAAGAGCATCGCTTCTTTCATCCAGACATTGGTATTGTGTACCACAAAATCGAAGACTATTACCTGGGTACTGCCTCTTGTTTGAAAAAACATTCTTTCAACTCTTCCGTAGGTGGCGTAGGTCTCCTACTGTCACCAAAAGCCATGGAAAATTTATCAAACATATAAATCTTATCACCAAGAGTCATCATTGCCGATTTTGAGGGGAATCCCAAAAAAACTATATCCTGTTATAGTCCACACAACCATAATAGCGACGCAAATATCGATCAGTTTTGTAACACTCTACGATCTCTTGACAATTTTCCAGCTCACACCTTGTTGACCTCATGGAGGAATTCAATCTTTGTACAGCAAACACCAAGTTTATGAAGTCCGAACACCAGCTGTGGACACTTGAACATCCTAATGGTAACAGAGCCCAACTAGATTACATTTTGATCCGTAAAAAATGGCAGAACAGCATCAAAGATTGTCAAGCATATTCATCTTTCTCCTCTGTCGGATCCGATCACCGTATCGTCTCTGCTAAGGTGGAACTAAGCTTGAGAATTTCGAAGAAGCCACCTTCCGGTCCTATGCAGGCCATAGATTGAAAAAACGTCTCCAGTGATTAAAATCTATCTTCTCAGTATGCGGTGAGCGTGTTCAATCGATTCCAGGAGCTTTTTCATCTTGATTCTGATAACTCTCACATTGATTCTGATAACATTGACTCGATCTATGAAAATTTTATTAAAGCTAACTAGGAAGTTGCTCTTTCCACATTTCCTAAAAGGTCAAAATCACGTAAAAATACACTATGTGTAGATACTAATGCAACAGAAGCTAGAGAAAATCTCAAGAAAATCTCATCTATTTATCATTCTCATCCATCTCTAACAAATAAAGACAAGTTAACAGCTGCCAAAAAATCCCTCGATAATGCTTATCTAGAGGTGGAAGTAGGATTCATAAATGGAAAAATAGATCTCCAATCTTCATGTCAATCAACAACAGTCATTAGCCTGGAAAACTAAAAACCAACTTTCTGAGAAAGGATCAAAACCACGAACAACGACCAAAATTGCCAGCCGGGGAAAACGACTGGAAAACTGGCTTTCTCATTTGAAAAATCGTCTTGGACATCCCGCAGCTGTACCTGAAAATAAATCCGTCCTAAAAGTTAAAATGTGTAATTCTTTGAACATTCCAACAGGCGAGTATACCATTGAAGAACTAATTTTTGTTCTTAAGAGTAAGAGAACAAAGCTCTTGGTCCGGACATCTTGTGGGAAGACCCTCATTTTTCACCAATTGCTTCTCGATTTATGTAACTTTGTTTTTGCCGATCATGTTTCCCCGAGCATCTGGTTATGTTCACAATTCAACGAACTATCGTGGTATTTTCATATCTTCCTGTAGCTGCAAAAATACATGACAAATTACTCCTGAATCATCTTCGTCCAAAAATAGAGCCTTTTCTACGCAAAAACCAAAATGGTTTCCCCTCAGGTCGTTCTACTCTTGGACAAATTCTCACACTACGCAGAATAATTGAAGAAATCACTTTTTGCGATAAAACTGAAGCTCTCATTTTTGTTGACTTCAGCAAGGCTTTTGACTCTGTTGACCGCGAGACAATGTTCGAAATCTTAGGGCTTTGTGGCATTCCAACAGAAATAATTGAAGCTATCAAAGTCCTGTATACAAACACGCTCCACTGTCCTGACACCGGATGGCAAAACAGAGTCTTTTGACATTTGCTGCTATACTCCAAGGCGATACACTTGCACAATTTCTATTCATCATTGCAATCGATTACACCATGAGGATTTCCGTGGATACAATGAAAGAAAATGGGCTCATGTAATAGCCCAGAAGAAGCTCACGTTATCCTGCTCTTCATATCACTGATGCTGATTTTGCTGACGACATTGCACTTTTGTCTGACAACCTTATTAATGCCCAGGCACTGTTGTCTGCCCTTGAATCAGCAGCAAACTGCACCGTGCTCTGTCTGAATGAAAGCAAAACAGAGTGTATGCCAATTAACATTCGCAACAACATCAAAATTAAATCTCGCATAATAACCTCTGAAAAAGATTTTAATATCAGGAAGGGCATGGTATAGACTGCATTAACAAAATGGATACGATCTGGAAATCCCACCTCAGCCGTAAGATTAAAACCAGAATTTTTCGGGTAATAATCGAACCCATTCTACTCTACGGATCTGAAACATGGACTCTTTCCGCTAAACAACACCGCCGCCTGGATGGATGCTATACCCGTCTCCTCAGAAGAGTATTAAATCTTTCATGGAAAAAACATCCAAGTCTTGAAATAACATACGGTGACCTACCTAGAATATCAACCTTACTCCAAAGAAGACGCGTCTAGTTTGCTTGACACTGTGCACGTGCCTCAGATGAACTTGTGTAGTCGTTTCTCTTATGGAGGCATCCATCATCACTCAAGTGGGCTGACCTTAGCTCACCTTTCCAGACGTCATATGCAGGGATACTGCCATCGCCAAGAAAGACCTTCTAAGAGCTATGACCAATAGGGTATACGGAGAAGGTGTAGTGAATTCTATCTCGGCTGAGGCCGCAAGATGATTATGATGATGTGACTACTTGCAACACCCAGACTTAAAAGATATACACGAAGTTCTTTACACATGAATAAAGGCCTTGATCTGAATGAACATAGCCAGCAGTGCTGCATAATTAGAACAAAGAATGTAGACACTTTTTGACGGTTGAAGTCGTCATGTTTGGACACCAAAATGCAAACAGAAAACGAGAATACTCATCTTCACAAACGAGAAAGTAGTTGCTTCGGGTTAAGCTTCCAGATGGACTTTTGAAGTCTAATCTTATTCGTTCCATCGGCTGGGTCGCTCTGGTAAGGACCCAATTATCTTTCTTCCGGAATTGTGCGGGGGCGCACATATTTGACATGATTGACATCATCGGTTGAGAAAAGGGAAGTTCTTGGAAGGGACATAACGTAAAAGACTTGGTACTCCAGCGTGGCATAGACGAGCGTGAATATCCTCCCAGCTGTAGTTGTTGAATAGGGCGGCACAAATGGCACGAGACAGGGTCTGCTGCAACATTCACAGGGCCTTGTCGATATTGTTTTGCGTATTATAATGATGCTGACTCAATATGTCACTTAAGATGTCACTTTTTTATTTTAGTTTTGTTTTGAATGTCCATCATGAGAGCGCGGATTAGTAATGAATGTAAAATGTTTACATAATAAATGTTCGCACTTACATTTTGACTCGCAAATTGCTGTTGCTTCTTTTTCGACTGACGGATAGTAAAGCCAATTGAATACAAAGTTCCTCGAGACAAATGCAACTGGTCTACCACCTTGATTTAGCGTGGCACAATCAGAAATCGATTTGATTTTATCGAAAACCTATGGATCCGTTTACTGTAGTAAGCAAAAACTCCAACTGTTCATTGTAAACTCTTGGGAGTTTGCGGAGGAGGTAACTCAGTAAGAATTTGTAGTCGATCTGGGTCTGGCTTGCTAAGAGAATCGCTTACACAATGGCCCAGAATATTAATTTCTGAAACAGATAGTACTGTTTTACTTTCATTGAGAGTCAGAATATATTTCTTTGAACAGCTCTGAATTTGGTCACATTCTCATCATGGCCTTTCTGGTTGACGCCACAGACTGCAACGTTGACCTTGTATGGTAATGTTTCTTTGAGATCCTCAACCTCTACAACTTTTTCTACTGGACGCTGTAACTGTGGGAGACCGTTAGTAACACCCATGGGGGCTCGTTTGAACTCGTTCAACCTCCCATTTACTTGAAAAGCTGTATAAATCTTGTCACCAGGACTGATCTCGACTTCTTGAGATGCTCTTTGAGATCTAATTCTGAGAATATCGAGTATTGTACCATTTTGTCCAACATCTCACCCGGGATAGGGAACACACATTTAATTCTGTGTAAGCATTTACAGCTTTCGAGAAATTGGCACTAAGGCACTTTAAGGTTTGGGTTGTTGTAATCCTGGACAATGACATTTGTTCTCTTTAGGGAGATGTGGATGACTAATTGATCACATCTTCCTGCATCTCTTTGATCTCGGAGTCTAGTGAATTTGCGGTGGTCTTTACTGTATCTTCGTGACGTAAGTGCAATTTGGATGACAATCCGAGTGAAGATTCTCATATAACTTAACAGGCAATACAGAGGCTATTACCAGGCTGCAGGAAGATGTCTTACCAGTGGCGTTCCTATTGAATGATTTTCGTCTCCTTCTGTGTCAACGTTTCCCCACCTTCTGTGTCAACGTTTCCCCACCTTCTGTGTCAACGTTTCCCCACCTTCTGTGTCAACGTTTCCCCACTTTAACAGTTGCTAACTGTCCGCCATACTCAATTATAGTAATTTCGTGTTTCTTTTGAAAGACCTCCTCGAATATGAACTCTGAGCAAAGTTTTTTCATAAAATCGAGTTCAACTGATTTGTATCGGTGACCATGTAATTCAATACCAACTGTGCACAAGCCTGTGGTTTTTACTTTTTAGTCGGTGGATGCCAGGTTTGCTCGTTGGTTGCATGACTGAATAGGGATTTTCAGCATCCCTACTGTTTCCCCGCTTTTGTAACTGTCAGGGCTGCACGGATCGATTAATGCAATAAAGTTCCGTCTGTTAATCCTGCAGGTGGTTGCAGAATTGGCAAAAAGACTCGGTTTATAAAGGTTGAATCGTTCAGAGTATCTTTACCAGCTACTTGATTGCGGTTTGTTTTTTTCTGAAACATCATCTGGTGTTGTTGTATGAGCAGCTTCTGGATGCGTGTTGTTGGGTTATAACCATTGGAATTCTTCTGTGCACTTCCAAGACCTACTGCGTGTCTGTACGCGTCCTTCAATGTCAAAGTGTTATGCCCAATAAATCTTTAATTGATATATGGTGATGTTAAACCACTTATAAAACTATCTCGTATTTACTCGTCGCGGTATACTTAAACAGGAATTCCCTCAAAATTCTAACCTTTGGATAGTTTCTTCACTGCAACCATAAACTGATCGATTTTTTCTTCTGGCTCTTGACGACATGTAGCCAGATAATGAAGAGCAAAAATACAAGGTGGTGTTTTGCAACAAAGGGCTTCCAGTTCGTCGATATATTAGCCATAGCCATTGATTTCATTAATGTGTTCATAAACAAAGTGTGAAACATAGAGTATGTGACTTATCTGGTTGACATCCACCCTATGAAACATTGGCAGAACACTCATCCATAAAATTTGTGGAAGTCCTTCTCCAGTGCTTCCACTGTTTTGATACATCTGGTGCACTTGCGTCCAAGTCTAGATGTGCCGGCTTTAAGATTTTCTCCATCCTCCACCACGTACTGGCTTTTGTAAATTATGACGAGAATATACTCTCTGGAAGTACGGCGTTATAGAACTATTATTGTACTTGCCTAAACATTAAGCAAAATGCAAACATTGATAGAGTCTGATAGCAACACAAAACAGTTTTAATATCGTAGCGTTAACTAGTGTAAGTAGGTAGATACGTATAAAAAGTAAAATGGCTTTTGCAAGTCTGATTTGTTAATCAGATTAATGACACATAATTTTACAGTCATATGACGGGTCTGGACTTGTATTTCAACTTCAACCTACAACCTTTCCTTACCCTTATGATATCATTGGGGTCTATTGCTATAGTTTATTTCCTTCAGGCTACACTTTTGCAAAATATTAACTTCAAGTATTGATTACAAGGGGTTAATGATCAACGTCTTTGTCATGATATATTGAGGTAAGTTACGGAAAGTAATCTGTTTTGGCAAAAGATGAAAAAGAGGAAATTTTGATTTATTCACTTTGATTTTTTCTTCAGGCCCATTATGCAGCATTCCTTGTCTTATATACATACCACGTTCTTAGTATAAACACCACTCATAAGAATATTACACAATGGCTTGTCTTGGTAATGGTGATATCTCTGGCTTTTGATGAATTACGACAGGTAACATTGCGTTAATTTAGACTATTTGTTAATAGGAGTATGTCATCATTCAGTTTGTTATTAACAATTGGAACAGTTGAACAATTTGTTGCTTATTTATGCAAATTGTTTTACAAAGAAAACAAAGAATATAGCCCAAGAGGTCTACTATGAAGAAAAGCTCTGATTATCTAGCCAAAATCGCCTGGCGATTTTGAACTGCCAAATTTCATTCGTAATTTTTCTGATGCCCCATGAATACAGGGCTTTTGCTAATAAGATGTGTATAATTTTGAAAAATTACATTTTTGGTCCATATTTTTGGGTTGTATATGTCAGCTCTTGCAGATGGGAGTTGTTATTTTCAGTGATAGTTTTATAGCATATCCTAGTTGGGGTTTTTTTTCATAAAGAAGCACGACTTTTTTGGCGACAAGAAGAAAAGCGTCTAATAGTCATTTTTATATTTGGTGAAGGGGGGGCTCACACACTGTGTCGGATATGGGTTGCTTTATATATATCTTCCTACGTACCATAGAGATGTTTAGCTAAGCAATACCTTGCCAGGTATGACCATATTGTCGTAGAACTATGGACATTGTTTCTCTTGGGCTATTAAGAACCAGACGTTGTGTAAGCAAATGTATCAAGCCTAATCCTTCTTGGTGTAAAGGAAGGAACCAGAATTTTCTCGCAAGAGACTCATGACCAATTTTTTTCTTGAAAAAACTAAAATTGATCTTCTTAGCAAATTGAAATATTTTAGCGAGGATTGGAAAAATTTTATGTAGTTCTATTTTGACGGGACTGGGCCACCAAGGATACGAACTTGGCTAAAAATTAAAAGTAGATGATGAATCACATGTTCATCCTGTTCTTCAGCCTCTTTGGTCACTTGGTTTATGTACAATACCTGCAATATCTAAAGAGTGTCCGAATAGAACTCTTACGTATTGTTGCAGACTTGACCCCCTGTATTATTGTTGAATGATGCAATTGTCTTTGTTGCAGAGACTACTGGAAGGGCCTTAGACCTAGATCGAGTTTTGAGCCACAGACATTTTCATAAGAGGTGTTATAATATTGTTGCTTCGTCTAGTAACTGCGTGATACAGACTATGATACAGACTATCCTTCTAGTAAATGATTTCCTCAAGGACTCAATTACTCAACAAGAGTGAAAAGGGATGGTTTGAAGGTTTAGATTTAAATGGAACTATTGTTAATAGCGACTACGAATTTACAATAGATATCGGTGAAGCTGAAAAGTGACTGATGGTGGACTTTTCGAAAGTGGGCATACAGGATTGCTGCTTCACGATTTCTTGTGTACTTACCCACCTTTACTTTGAATACTGCCCTACCCTAGAGGGGCCATTTAAAAATGATGTAATGACTCTGGGGTTGAGACTAATTCAAATTGTGACAGTTCTTTACCGGGGAGGAAGTTGTCTGGAAATTGAAATCACCCTACCTTACCTTACCTTACCTATGCGCTTCGTGCCATGTGGCACATAAAGCCTCCACACTCTGCCTCCACGCTGCCCTGTCAATGGCTGTGGTGCGCGCCTCATTCCAGGATCTCCATCCAGCAGTCTGTCTCTCTTTCTCGACAGTCGCCCGGGTGATTTTTGGCCTCCCGCGCTTTCTTATTCCTTCAGGGACCCAGGTTAAGGCTGTCACACTGTCGTCGTTGGGATCTTTCCTCAGTATGTGACCGATGTATTTCCACTTCCTTTTTCTCACTCCACTGCTCGTGCTCTTCATCCTGCCTCTCTCCAATACAACTCGTTTGTTGTGTGCTCCTGACTCCGTATTTTCAGAATTCGCCTCAGGCATTTGGTCTGGAGCACGTACAGTTTCTTGTCGTCTCCTTTGGTCATCTTCCATGTTTCACAGCCATACATTGGGACTGTTGTTATTAGAGTTCTGAACAGCGCGAACTTGGTGTTATAGCTAACGTTGTTAGATTTCTAGGTGTTCTCGAGACAGACAATCCAGCTCGGGCTTTGGCAAGTCTGATTTCCAGGTCCATGGTGCTACCTTCAACGTTGGAGACGTACGCTCTTAGGTATACAGACTTTTCGACGGCCTCCACTCGTTCTCCATTCATGTGATGTGGTCATGATTTCTGGTGTTCATTCTGAGGACCATGCATTTCTCAGTGTTTACCTTAAGGTCTGTGGGCTCTCCATTCTCCGCCAGCCGGTCAGTCTTCTTCTGTATCTGCTGTTTTGTTGATGAGAGCAGTGCGATGGCGTCGGCAAAATCAAGGTCGTCTAGCTTCGTTGAAAACTTCAATCTGATGCCATTGTGTCTATTTCCGAAATTCTTCTCATGATCCAGTCAATGACGAGTAGGAACAGGAAACCAGACATGTTGCACCCCTATTTCACCCCAGTCTTGATCTTGAACCAGTCTCTGGTGTCGTTCTCGTCAATAGCGGCTCTTTCAAAGTTGTCATGTAAGGCTTTCACTACTGCAATGATCTTTTTAGGTATGCCATACATCTTCATTATAGTCTAAAGGCTCTCTGTGTGTGCAGAGTCGAACGCTTTTTCAAAATCGAAGAGCCTGCCATTCGTTGGACTGCTCAATTTGTTTTGCAAAATGAAGATTTGGTCAGTGCCTCGCCCTCTTCTGTAGCTTGCCTGTTCCTTCCTCAGTCTGCTGTCTACACTATTCCTCACCCTGCTGACTAGGATCCGTCCAACTATTTTGCTAACGACAGGGAGCAAACTAATGCCACGCCAGTTCTTACAGTTCGTCAGGTCTCTCTTCTTTGGCAGCTTGACTATGAGGCCTCTCCTCCATCTTCTTGGTGTCCTCTTCTGTCTCTAGACTTCATCTGAAACCGCTTTGCCATTCTTCAGCTTTCTTATAGCGTTTCGGACTTCTGCACGTATGGGTAGGTCTGTTCCGATGTCAGCTACCTTATATTATTCCGTGCCTTCCTCTGTTACAGGGTTTCTCGGTTCGTAACGGTTGGAAACCTCACTGAAATGCCCCTGCCATCGTTTTCGCCTGTCTTCGCTGTTAGTGATGATGCTCCCATTCTTATCTTTGATAGAAGCACTTTGTCGTGGTCTTTTGTTACAAAGTGTTTTAGTCAGACCGTACAGAGTCTTCATGTGCTGGGATTTTGCTGCCTCCTCGGCTTCTTTTGCGATGCTCTCCAGCCACTCTTTCTTATCACTTTGGATCTATTTTTTCGCCACTTTGTCGTATTGTCTGTATTCTGTCCTGTATCCCTTCTTCAGTCTCTCTGATCTAGTTCCTTCGATCTTGAGGTGCATCTCTTTCCTCTGGTCGATAAGTTCTCAGGCATCCTGATTGATCCAGGGTTTGGCTTTCTTCTTCTTTTTCCCTAGCACCTCTTTTACAGTGTCATTGTTTGCTTTCTCCATTCTGGCATTTAGTGTTTCGATGGAGTCACTGTCTTCTTGCAGGTCTGGTACCTCCACCTCTAGTGCTTGGTACTTGTTGCTTAGCTTCAGGCAGAAGCGTCTCCTGATTTCTTCTTTCTTCAGTTTATCGGTGTCATACCTAGCCCACCTTTGTTCATTCTTTGGTACTCTCTTCAGTTTCAATCTGATGGTAGTCTTCACCAAGTAATGGTCGCTGTCTGTATCTGCACACCTGTAAGCTATGGTGTCTAGGATTGATGGTCTGAATTTTCTTTTCATTAGAGTGTGGTCGAACTTGTTGGTGGTGTTACTGTCTGGTGACAGTCATGTCTGTTTGTGGATCATCTTGTGTGGGAAGAGTGTTCCTGTGATTACTAGCTTATTCAAGGTGCAAAATTCACCGTCTCTCGCCATTCTCATGCCGTTTTCCTTTACCATGACTTCCCATCACTTCATAATTGCGCTCTTGGTCACTACCGACTTTGGCATTGAAGTATCCTGTTATGACTAGCATGTCATGTTTATGTGTTTGTTCCACTATCTCAGTGAGCGTTTCTTAAACGTTGTCTTTGTCAGCGTCCTCAGCCTCATTGGTTGGTGAGTACGCATGGATAACTGTCAGCTTGATGTGTTTAGAGAAGAATCCTGCCTTTATAATCCTGTTGCTGACTGGCAACCAGTCTATGAGTGCGGCAGTTGCACTTTTAGACATCATGATGGCATCTTCCAACATGTGGACATCATCGTCTCTACCTGAGTACAGGACGGTCTCGTCAGTAGTGAACTTTGTTTGTCAGAACCAGTCCATCTATTCTCACTGATCCCTAGTATTTCGATCTGTGCTTTATGCATCTCCCTAGCGATCTGAGCGGCTTTCACAGTGGCGTACATGGTTCTGAAATTCCAGTTACCAATAGTGAATTTTGTCCTTGGGGTGAAAAGTGGTGTAATTGGATCTTGAGCTTACTGTCGGCTTGCACGAAAGCGCGTCATGTTTCCTTCCCTTCTGAGGTCAGGAAACATTGCCTTTCCAAGGTTTTGTGGATTTGTTTGAGTGCTTTTGGTTTCTGTAATCAGTCTTTTCTTCGGGTTTGGTGATTAGCCCGTTGCCCAACCTTCAAGACTGAAGGGGGTTTATTTTCTGTCGGGGTTTCTTCCCTTAGGTGATTGCAGTGCAGTGCACGGGCATGAGCTCAATCTGCCCTAGTTTGGAATTAGAGTTTTCCTTCTCCTGGGAGGCTTTACGGCTCTCCAGCCGGACCAGTCTAGTGTGCGACTCCTCTCGAGTGAGGATGTCGAGAACTAGTTTTGATATCGCACCGATCAGTCGCGCCCGTACTGCTTTTGTCGTGACTGATGTCATGTCCACCCTGCCCCATGCCCCCAAAGGAACACCCACATTAACGTGGCGTGGAGGTGTGACTACGGAGTTCACTTTCACCTTAGAAACGCACAGAGACACCCTGTAGTGAGAGATCTTAGCAGGGCAGATTGAAATCACACAATCTAAGAAACTTTATTCTTTTTTCATAAATTAAGTAGACGAGTTTTGTTTTTGATTTTCGCTAATACGAGCTTTGCTTTTTCTATGAATTTGAATTTGTTTATACAATTTTAAGGTCTGTTAAAATAGACTGTAATATTGCGTATGTACTTATTAACCAGAATGTTCCATCAACCTGCACGCTTTTGACACACACTCGTTGCGTAAGTATTTTATGGAGGGCCCATAAATAGAAAACATGTGTTGTTGCAGTGTAGTTAAAAAACCTAGGCCTTAGTAACTTCAATATCATATAACACTTTCTCAATTTCAGTTTTGACTCTTTTCTTCTTTTCACAGATATCGGTGATGCACTTTGTACTACACTTTGGCAAAACAAGTTGTTTGCATTCTTTTCTTCAACATTTTGTGATCCAAAATATTCAGAAATTTTACAATCCAATGAGTTTTTTGATGATTGCTTATCTTTAAGTCTGTTGTCGTTCTTCTTTGAACCCCCTTTTGGTCTGCAGTGTTTCTGCGGCGTCAAGCATAGACTCAGGTGTTGAACACATGTGACAGAATGTACACTTGATGTTTTTTGGATAAGGTCAATTCGCCACTTTTCTCTACTGATGGTCGTGGGATGCTTAAATTGCTATGTGCATGCCTATTTGAAAAAAACATCTTTCAAGAAATTGCACTTGGGCGCCGTAGTTGCATCTGCACCAGATCTGATAACGAAATCCCCTTCTCCTCAAGCATTTTGAAATGTTTTGTCGTAAGTTCTTCCTATTTTTTTTCAGTAGGTCATCTATAAAAATAAAAAAGAAATATTCTACTACAGGTGGTTGCACCCAAAACCACAATGATAAATAATACGCTGTAAAAGAAAGAACTTACATCCTACTTATTAATAATTAACATTTTTCTACCCACGAGGAAATAGAAAACACCTATAAATTCATTAAAACATCCTATACGTGCCCTATTGATTGGTTTTTCTCATAATGCCTGCATATGACTTCTGTTAAGCTGGACTAATGCATAGTCGGGGTGGGGGGTTGCAGCCTTGTTTGCGATGCTCCTGCATACTAAAGTAATTGTGCACCTGATATAGGAAATAAATGAACAAAACCATGCCCACTGTTACACCGCAAATGTCAGGAAAGTAATAATGAAATTTGTTTTAGGACTGAGAAGAGAAATTGAACTCAGCATCTTGCTTTGGCTTTGGCTAAGCCCGTTGTTTCATCGGATATTAGGCTCTACATGAAATATCCCAAAGACATGATAGTCTTAATTAAGTTCTTTTAAATCACCTTGTTGGCTCTTTCCAAGCACAAAACTTCTGTCAGTTGGGGCAAAATATGAAGTTCATCATTTGAATCTCGTGAATTTTTAGCAGCTTGATCAACGACACAGAAATTTATTTCGAACAAACCAATTCCCTGAGTCAGCAACTATTCATTAACACCTTCATAGTTGATGTTCGTCATGATAAACTCCACTGAAAAGTTTGTCGCTGAAAAATTAAACAGAGGTCAGCTACCCAGCGAAATGTGGCGGTCACTCACAAACCGTGAAAATTTTTAAGCGAATGCTCACTATTCATATGTCACTGGCTTTCGCCGCGAATCACTTTAATTGACATTGGACATAACAGTATGTGATCGGTTATCTCAAAAGGCATCATTTGACGAAGTTTCATATAATTACATTTACTATAAAATAGTATAGATAAAGTTCTCAATAATGATACTGCAAATGTTCATCAGCTCCTTAAAACAATATACTTTGACGATATAAGGGAGAAACAATTAAAACTTAAGTTCTTTTCATTTTTCACGATTTTGTTGATGGGTGAGTTTTTACGCCGCTTCCTCATCCAAAAATGGGTAAGGGAAACGACATTTCACGAGGTACAGTTGTTTAATTGCTGATTAGCAACAATGCTACTACGTCGCACTCACGATCCATTAAAGAGCTTCTTTACAAAGAAACGTTAGGTAATTGGGGTAGGCCGTGTATTGGTACACACACTGGAATAAGTGAACATGACTTGGTTGACTGCCTATGTAAACATAGTCCATGAGGGGGGGGGTACATCTTAGAGGGAGGTGCGAAAGAGAGGATTGGTATCTTGCCAAGAAGCTGACAAATCTGAGGAATATTTGCGATGCCAAGGTACAGGATAATCGTGAAAGAGACCATGTTATGTTTTTAAATACGTGCTTCAGTGCATGGGGCTTTAAACTTAAGCATAAATTACCACCTATATGGGGTCGCATAGTAGAGTAGTTTGGCTAGGCTTCTCCTTTAATACTACCCGCCATTGGTCATAAACAGTAGCAAAGAATAAGAATACTGGAAGTAGTTAGCACGACCATACACTGAGAGATAAACAAGGTCCCTGGTATTTGAAGTAAAAGAAATCATATGGCTAAAAGATAAAATGGGAATAAAGAATGGGCAGAGAATATGAGATAAAATTGGATAATGTTGGAGTGAAGAAGTTGAGGCTTAAGAAAAATAAATAACTTTTTGAGGACGGGATAGAGGGGGAAAGAGTTGAGATACCAGCAAAATTTTGGTACCCTGATGGATAGTTGTTAGTTGTTGTTAGGTTTGATTTTTTTTTTATTTGTTTATGTTTACATTGTTGCGTTTTTTAGACAAAACTCTGTTTTCTTTTAGGTGGCAGAAGTGAAGACACGATCAGGTGGCATTAGGATCAGGAAGTGGATAAGTGGTGTGTGGAATCCTTTAGAAACTGCACCAATCGTCCTTGGAATCACTGGATTTATAGTCAGTCGTCAAAACAAAGAGAATGGAAAAGTCATCAATAGTACAGCTTTGGTGATCTTTTATTTAAAATTGTTGCAATTTTATAGAACAAACAAATATCTTGGACCGTACATCGTGATGATATCTCGCATGGTACGTATCTACGCTGACCTATTTTTTGTTGCTTTTATGGGATTTTTGAATATTTAATCATTTATTACTTATTCAGTTATTTACAAAATTGTAAAACAGGATGGCCATGTTAGTTAAAAATACCCCAATGTAAAATTAGTATAAAGAAGTATATGATGACTATAGCTACTGTTTTATTACGTGAGCAACACGCCTCGAGTATTTATTTAACCCGTTAGAATGTTACGAGTTGTTAAAGTTGGTCTTACTTGTGACATTTTTGCATCTTTTTTGTGGATTTTATCTTAGACACGGTTTTAAACCACATTATAACAGAGTTTAATTGACATGGTAAAAATGTCAAATATGTCAATTTGATGAAACATACCAAATAGTTAACCAGGATAGCGTGAGTATGCTATTTTTATTAACTTGTTAGATAAAAAAGCAAGTAATTACTAACTTTATTGCCAATGATAAGAGTGTGCTTTATTTTATTTTTTATTTCAAGTTAAAGCATATGGTTGGCTTCATATTCGTATTAATTGTGGCCATTGTAGCATTTGGAATTTTCATGACTGCATTGCTTTTCCCAAATGAAGCACCTGGCTGGAAACTACCGTTTCGCGTTCTGCTGCGCCCCTTACTTTTAATTTTTGGTGAAATTGGAATGGAACCAGAGGGTGAGTTTTTCAGCTTAATTGGCAGTGTAGTACTTTTTTTCTCTTCTTCCATGCCCTGTCAGATTCTACACCTGACGTTTAATGAGCAACCCAGATCAGTAACTGGAATACATAATCAGTGCTACAAAACTGACGTTTTTGACATAATACTGTACATCACTTGAAAAAGAATAAGAAACCAGACACGTCAGGCGAGAGACAAGAAAATTAGAAACCGTATTTTACTTGATTATTGACCTGGAATCTTTACCTTCACGTGTTATTCATTGGCTATGACAGTCACAAGGGATAATACCACCACTCCATACATCATCGAAATTTACAGCACACATATTGAAGAAGTAACATCCTTTATCTATCATCGGCAACAATTCAGCACGTATTGAAAGAACGAAACTGACATAATACGAAGACTGTTATTTGCGAGATCAGCTTTTAAAAAAGTGATAACAACCTTAACAAAAGATAATACATTGTTTGAAACAAGAAAAAGAGCTTTAAGTTGCTAGATCTGACCCACATCACTTTATTGTGCTAAAGCATGGGCGATACCAAGAGCCATTTACAAACGTTTGAAGCCTTGCGAAATGTAAATATATCGCAGGATACTAAAGATATTATGGGGGGCAAAATATCAAGTGAAGTGCTGAAAAGAGCCAATACCAAATGACAACTAATGAATACCATAAATCCTCCAATATTGCAAATTTTTTTTAAATCTAATCAGAAGAAATAAAGTACAAAGAGTTTGAGTGGAGTGAAAGATTAATGGAAGCAGAAAAAGAGGAAGACCAAGAACATCATAGGTAGATAATATAATCAAATGGGCTGGTCACAGCTATTCTGATGTGATAAAACCTGCACAAGATAGACTTAGATGGAAAGTTTTGTCATCCATCCCACGTCTAGTAGATGGAACGCAGTAGTAGCAGTAGTAGTATTAATAGTAGTAGTAGTAGTAGTAGTAGTAGTAGTAGTAGTAGTAGTAGTAGTAGTAGTAGTAGTAGTAGTAGTAGTAGTAGTGGTGGTGGTGGTATTTCAAGGCACAAAACATTTTTGTGCCTTGAAATAATGGGTAATACATTGATTATTTTTGTCACTAAAAGCACAACAATATTTTGAATTATTGTGCAAAACAATCTCTTTAGGCTTTATTAGGAAAAAAATTCCTGTCCTTCTGAAAAGTTCCTTCAATAAATTGAAAATTTGTTCAATCATAGCGGACGTAGCCTGATATTTTAATAGCTGCGCATGCGGAACAGGCAAGTAAGTTTTCGAAGAACGTTTTATTTCAGATAAACTAGCTAGATAAACAGCTAACTATATAAATTTTTTAATCCGCTATGGNGAAATAACGGGTAATACATTGATTATTTTTGTCACTAAAAGCACAACAATATTTTGAATTATTGTGCAAAACAATCTCTTTAGGCTTTATTAGGAAAAAAATTCCTGTCCTTCTGAAAAGTTCCTTCAATAAATTGAAAATTTGTTCAATCATAGCGGACGTAGCCTGATATTTTAATAGATGCGCATGCGGAACAGGCAAGTAAGTTTTCAAAGAACGTTTTATTTCAGATAAACTAGCTAGATAAACAGCTAACTATATAAATTTTTTAATCCGCTATGGGTCTTTGGCGAGGAAGAGGTTTTGTAGGTCGCTTCAGGCGCCGGAAATTGTGAATGTAGTGCCTTAGACTTTTTCTAGAAGTTGAACTTGAGGGACGTATGATTGATAAATGAATTCTTGATTTTTAATGAAAGTTGTGAGATCAGTTGTCTTCTTACATCGCGGCTCTAGAATGCTATCACTGTCGAAATTATTAATAATAGCTCCTTTGTAAATTTCAAGACCCTCAACATCTTGATCGGCTGCCGAGGTTTCCCTATCTCAGAGCGTTTTTTAGCTTTATTCATGGTAACGATTTTTGATAATTTTCCATTTTGATGACGTTGTGGAGGAAGGCTATATATGTGACTTTGTAATATCTGTAATAAACAGTTGGTGAAACTTTTTCAGGATTTCTTTACGTTGCAAAACAAGTGGAACTATAAAAGCATATGACTTTAATAATAAATTATTGCGCCACGAATAACAATAGCAGATAGCACTGGGTTTAACACCACCTATGTGCACACATGGCAGGGCATCCTTCAGAATAGAGAATCCCTATCCAACCTGCCAATTTTCCGATCCAACAACTTTCCATTCAGCCAACAAGGTTTCCATTCTAGCCAATAAGAACAGAGAGGAGAATTTCGAATTGCAAGGATAAGAAAGCTTTAGAGCTTATAAAAGATAATAGGAATACCTAAACTGTTTATTGTAGTTCAAAATATTTTTATGCAATTTTATGGAACAGGTGCCTACGAAGTACCTTTATAACCAGATCCTTTCATTTTTGATAGTGCAGATTTGATGGCCAAATGGTCGAATTAAAAACATAATGTTAATAGTCCAGTTGGCAGAGCATCTGACCATAAAAATTATAGCATGACTGCCATTCATTTCTTTGCAGCTTATATTTTTCACTTATTTTTCATTATAATTAAAAATTTATATTCGTCTTTCATCGCCTAGGATCTCTGAATTTCTTTAGGTTTTTTTTGGAAACATCACTTTATCCGCGACAAAAATTAGTAGGCAGAAAATGCCAGACTACTGTATAAAATGGTTAGCTAGTATCATAAAACTTTTGTGCTGAAATAGGATCTTGTCACGTAAAGGGTGAACCTCTAAATGTATATTTTCTCTCTTTTTTTCATTTGCCTCATCAGTCAAGAGCAAGGTTACGGTGTTCGGGACTGGAAAGCAAAATATCAGCACAGAAATAGCTGTCATTGTTGCAACTTTCTTATACCTTTTGTTTGCCAACGTTCTCTTGCTCAATATTCTCATAGCAGTTTTCAAGTAAGTTATGCTGGAGCTAAATCCCATTAAAATGTAAAATAATAAATAATTTGGAAATATAACTGTACTTCAAAGGTATTTTCAACATGCCGAATGTGGTGAAGAAAATAGGACTGTGGTGAAGAAAATAGGACTGTGGTGAAGAAAATAGGACTGAAGGCAATCCCTGTCCCCATGTTAACTGTTTTGTATTCACATTTTTGTCGTTTATCCAACTATTGACACTGAACATATTGGACGTAAAGTATTGTTAGTATTTTTATGTATATATATATATATATATATATATATGTATATGTATATATATGTATATATATGTATATATATACATATACATTCCTGAAGAGTGAATAAAATCATGAAACAGGCTTGTCGAAATGGACTGTGTAGTTTTTTGATTCTTTCCCACTTATCATATCTTATATTACGCTCTGCATTTATGTATTGAGCACTTTAATACGGATAACCGAATCGAAAGCTTTATATGTATATATATGTATATATGTATATATATATATATGTGTATATATATATATGTGTATATATTTGTATATATATGTGTGTGTATGTATGTATGCTTTTATTATGTATGTACTGATACTGACGGTTTTGGGGTGAAATTTTATAGATGAATACAAAAGTACTTAATTAATTTATGAATAGCTTAAGAAAGAGATTATTAGCGCTTTTAACCACCACTGAGGTAATTTAAGCTTTGTATGGGCTCAACTAGAATCGAAAGTACAACCCTCCGACCTAAAAGTAAAGAGTGAAAAAGACCATATAACCATGAGGTGCAACGGAATTGAATCGTCTTTTAATAGTGATTAGCTTGTAGACTTTTATCACCCCAGTGGAAAAGGATAGAATTTAATTCAGTTAATTCTTTATTGTGTTTCGTCTCTCAAATCTTGTGTCAAAGACGTAATACTATTTATATACCCAATAGAAACACACAAACTATAGAAGTACTCAGAATATGATGAATTAATGAAATACCTTTAGATAGCTCGGAAGGAACTCAAACCAATCCTTCAAACTAAATGCAGGGAATTGAGCCACTCGACTGCGAAATCCAGTGGATTTAATAATCTTTTTTTTGGTAATAATTCGTTCTTAAGCTTTCGCCACCCCGTTGTATAATATATATATATATATATATATATATATATATAT
>RDPX01000319.1:36661-60416 GCA_003991215.1 Morbakka virulenta
TTATAAAAGATAATAGGAATACCTAAACTGTTTATTGTAGTTCAAAATATTTTTATGCAATTTTATGGAACAGGTGCCTACGAAGTACCTTTATAACCAGATCCTTTCATTTTGGATAGTGCAGATTTGATGGCCAAATGGTCGGATTAAAAACATAATGTTAATAGTCCAGTTGGCAGAGCATCTGACCATAAAAATTATAGCATGACTGCCATTCATTTCTTTGCAGCTTATATTTTTCACTTATTTTTCATTATAATTAAAAATTTATATTCGTCTTTCATCGCCTAGGATCTCTGAATTTCTTTAGGTTTTTTTTGGAAACATCACTTTATCCGTGACAAAAATTAGTAGGCAGAAAATGCCAGACTACTGTATAAAATGGTTAGCTAGTATCATAAAACTTTTGTGCTGAAATAGGATCTTGTCACGTAAAGGGTGAACCTCTAAATGTATATTTTCTCTCTTTTTTTCATTTGCCTCATCAGTCAAGAGCAAGGTTACGGTGTTCGGGACTGGAAAGCAAAATATCAGCACAGAAATAGCTGTCATTGTTGCAACTTTCTTATACCTTTTGTTTGCCAACGTTCTCTTGCTCAATATTCTCATAGCAGTTTTCAAGTAAGTTATGCTGGAGCTAAATCCCATTAAAATGTAAAATAATAAATAATTTGGAAATATAACTGTACTTCAAAGGTATTTTCAACATGCCGAATGTGGTGAAGAAAATAGGACTGTGGTGAAGAAAATAGGACTGTGGTGAAGAAAATAGGACTGAAGGCAATCCCTGTCCCCATGTTAACTGTTTTGTATTCACATTTTTGTCGTTTATCCAACTATTGACACGGAACATATTGGACGTAAAGTATTGTTAGTAGTTTTATGTATATATATATATATATATATATATATGTATATGTATATATATGTATATATATGTATATATATACATATACATTCCTGAAGAGTGAATAAAATCATGAAACAGGCTTGTCGAAATGGACTGTGTAGTTTTTTGATTCTTTCCAACTTATCATATCTTATATTACGCTCTGCATTTATGTATTGAGCACTTTAATACGGATAACCGAATCGAAAGCTTTATATGTATATATATGTATATATGTATATATATATATATATATATATATATGTATATATTTGTATATATATGTGTGTGTATGTATGTATGCTTTTATTATGTATGTACTGATACTGACGGTTTTGGGGTGAAATTTTATAGATGAATACAAAAGTACTTAATTAATTTATGAATAGCTTAAGAAAGAGATTATTAGCGCTTTTAACCACCACTGAGGTAATTTAAGCTTTGTATGGGCTCAACTAGAATCGAAAGTACAACCCTCCGACCTAAAAGTAAAGAGTGAAAAAGACCATATAACCATGAGGTGCAACGGAATTGAATCGTCTTTTAATAGTGATTAGCTTGTAGACTTTTATCACCCCAGTGGAAAAGGATAGAATTTAATTCAGTTAATTCTTTATTGTGTTTCGTCTCTCAAATCTTGTGTCAAAGACGTAATACTATTTATATACCCAATAGAAACACACAAACTATAGAAGTACTCAGAATATGATGAATTAATGAAATACCTTTAGATAGCTCGGAAGGAACTCAAACCAATCCTTCAAACTAAATGCAGGGAATTGAGCAACTCGACTGCGAAATCCAGTGGATTTAATAATATTTTTTTTTGTAATAATTCGTTCTTAAGCTTTCGCCACCCCGTTGTATAATATATATATATATATATATATATATATATATATTGTGCGAGTGTGTGTGTGTATTTCACTTTTTATGACACCACTTTGCCATCTTCTTTTACTTTTTAGTAACATTTATGAGCAAGTAAAAACACACTCAGAGGAAATATGGAAGTTTGAAACGTATGGAGTTATAAAGGAATTTCAGTCAAAACCGTTGCTGCCTTTTCCGTTTTCCATATTCGAAAATATTTTGCGATTAGGGAAAGCACTCCTATGTAATTCTTTCGAAAGAGAGAAAATTGCCAAGTTGAATAAAAGTAAGGAAGTGAAATACTTTCTTACTGTTCGCTGAAACTTTTTCTTACTTTTTTGTTGTGGAGATTTGTTATTATAACTATTAAATATCTTTTCATAAAAAGATAATCTGGTCACGATCACAATTTAAAACATCGGAGAAGTTAAAGTCCTTTTTAGGAAGGCATTGGTATCAAATTACACTTCCTTGATTTAATTGTATTTGCACCTACCTTTAAGTAAAACAAATTGGAAGGTATTTCAAGGACTTAGACCTGATGAATTGGTGATAATAAACCTTTTTCTCCACGTTTTTTCAGAAAAGAGAAGCTCGTCTGTTTAGTTTCGCATTAATCTTAAACTGAGATACCTTATCGTGGAAAAAATTTGTCGGGGAAAAATTTTGTCACTTGAAAATTTTGTTACTTTTCCCCGACGAATTTTTCAAATTCGTCATTTTTCCTCGACCAGTTATTAACATTAAAAGGACTTTAGATATCATAAAGCAAGAAGTCTTTATTTAGTTAATATTAATATTACAACGAAGGTATAATATTGCTAACAGCTAATCTAAAACAATTATGTCATGTTTATTTGCATCACCATTATCGTTGTTTTTGTCATTGCCTTTAGTGTTTATATTTAAATCAGCATCCGAGTCACTCCCTTCTTCTTCATCAACTTCACGGCTAGCAAAGGCGGGAAAATTCTTGCAGGAAACACATTATACAGGCAAACCAAAAAAACTCGAGGAAAACTGCTGGCGGGGAAAAAATATCGGGGGGAAATTTCGTCGGGGAAAAATTTCGTCGGGGAAAAATTTCGTCGGGGAAAAATTTCGTCACTTTTCCCAGATATTTTTTTCCCCGATAAGGTAGATACTTCTTCATCCTTATTACCGTGGTGCTTTCCTTTTGATTCCTGACATTAAGTGAAAAAACCATTTCCATCAAGTGAGATGGGAGCAATTAGGTAAGCTAGTGTACTGCCTTCTTTAGTATGGATGAAACGGGTATTTCTGAGACCATTCCCAGAAGGGTCCTACACAGGATGTAGGACCCTTGTGGGAATGCTTAAATGGTACTAATAGATGCGAGAGGTAAAAGCCCAGGAAAATTGTTGGGATGTTTTGAAAATGGGTTGGGTGCATTTGACAGATATTCTTCATGTTGTGCAAGAAAGAGAGGAGTATAGAACACAGTTTATGATACTCGGGAGGTAATTAATGAGTGATCCGATTAACTTTTTTTGAAAAATTCTTCAGTGACTGCAGTCATTATTATCTTATAAATATATTTTATTAACATATATACATTCAATTTTTTCATTATGAAAGTACGACAAGAGCCATTAAGCATAAGTAAAGTGTTAGCCAAGGTAGGTTAAAATGGTTAGAGCTTAAAATAAAGGGAAAACTGCATTCCCACATATAGTTCGCAGAAAAAGGGTTCAGATCCCAGGGAGATTAAGGCAAAGAGTGCAGCCCAGATGAAGAAAGATCTTAAAGGAACCATTTGGGAACGTTGTAATTTAACCCTTAGGCCGGACGCGAGAGAGGGATGATCTGATTGAGAATTAAGTTATAGGTGTAAAATGTCAGTAACAACAAGAGATAAATTTGCTCCTAACAGACAAGTATTCAAAGCATCTTTTACAAATAGCAGTATTTAATTAAAAGCTTGTAATAAGAACAAAAAACAACCACAATACATGGTGAGATCCGGGATGGATAAAAAATAACAAGGAAAGCTAGTATGGAAGTATTTTCGATTTCCAACACCTTCGACGACTAGAAGCTGATTGCAAGTGGCCCTCAAACTATTGAGTTTATTTTACTGGCAATCAGCTGACTGTGTAAGTAATGAAAAGGGTATGGAAAGTGGCGCGATAGGACCAATAAAAATCGGGAGAAAAGCAGCATGGAGGCTAAATACGAAAAGCTTGGCTCTTTGACCAAGAAGCTATGCAGACAGTGTAGATGTTTAACCATTGAGGGGTGTTTATGGTTTAAAACAATAATACATTTTGGATCAGAATAATCAGTACGTGATTTCAATACCGGATAACTGTGAAAACGGTTCATATGCTGCTTTGCCCTCAACTTATTTGGCTTGTCATAGTCGTATGAAACAGTAGTAAAGGATGGTACTTTGAAATCAAAGACAATCAATAAAGAAAGCAGGATATAAAAAAGCCCTGTCTTATACCCAACGTTTTTTGACTTAGAATTGGTTATTACTTTATTACTTTATTATTATAATGCATAGGGTTTGAAATCATGTTTTAGAACTTTTGAAGTAAAATACATCAGTTGATTTACGTTATTTGTGGCGCAATAAGGTGAAAAGAATTTGTAACAAACAAAGAAATTGGTTACAATTTTTCTTTAATATAGTGTAAAATAGTATTTTGGTCCTTTTGGAGGTACGTAAATAGATTTGGTGTTGTATCTTCAATTGCAACAGTATTGATCAGTTTCTTATGCTGTGTTACATGAACAGTAGTACTTCAACAATACTAACGTCTTAAATTAGATCCTTCTCATTTAGTTTTTTAAGCGAGAAGATCCCCACGTGGAATATTGAACTGATATGGGGGAATTTTTTATTGCTCGCCACGCTTTTTTAATAGCAGTGTCTGCTAAAGATGGTGGAATTTCCAAACCTGTAAAACTATATGTGAGAATACCAGAAGATACAATATGATTTTATAGATTATAGAAAGGTTTATTAAGTTTAAGTAAAGTTTAAGTTTCGCTTAAGTTTCTCTGAGCATATAATCCTATTTCTAATGATATCAGATTACTTCACATTGACAAAGCATGCCATTTCATGGTCAGCAAAGTCATTTGGATCTCTTTGTTTCCCATACCGATATCAAAGGTCTTGTATATTTTGAGTTTTTTTGTAGAAATTACCCTAATTTTATTTTAGGGCGAAAAACTGAGGATAATTACGAATTGTTAGATTACGAACGACGTTGCATTCGCAAGTATTGGAATGATTTAAAAGCCACGAACCTTGCGAGTACTCAAGAAGTATTTCGAAGCCTTAATACAAAGTAAGCAATGTAGTTTCTTGATTTTTTAAATCTTAGTTTTGTTTCTCTGTTTCCTTTGTATATATTTATTTGGTTATTTATTTACTTATTTATTTATTTGTGTATTCATATTTCTTGTATTTATTTTTAAGTTGTACTGGGCCACGTGATGACTCTCATACAATAGTCAAGAAAATGGAACTGAATTTTATATATATGCAAAACAAAGGATCATCAGACGTTAAAAATACTGTCCATACAAGGATGGAAAAACCAGGAATTCAAGAGTCTCCTCTCCTATATTATGGAGACGTCTTGCTAATTTCAACAAAAATGGGCAATTTAATTGAATTACACTGGTCAACACGATTTTTCTGGCAAAGGGTTTTTAAACGAATTCTAAGTAAATTTGGACTAATGATTGCGAATATGAACTCAGTTTTTGTCTATCACATCAGATTTCGAGCTATGCAATTTTCCAATTTTTGATGTAAATTACTCATCAACCTAAAGCTATATCGAAAGTTTCATAATAAAAGCGTGAATTTTTGTACTACATTTGTATATTAATAATCAAGAAATAACAAATATTACTAACTGGATTTACAGCAATCCAAATGGAATGACAGAAAAAAATAGAAAATATAAAAATACATAAATATTTATGGAACACAGATAAGTATCAAATAGCTGTTATTTGAACTTTCTTTTCTTGGCTGATCTCTGATGTAGAGCTTCTGTGTTATCTCGCATCAAGCTTTAGAAATAATCCGCCATCATGTGTGAGCCCCACCGGCCTTGATACCGTTCTTCCATTGTTTTAATGTCCTGATGAACACGCTCCCCTCGTTTCTCTCTCGCATCCCCAAGATTCTCCGAAAAATTGTCCAAATGGCTGTGTAAATAGTGGATCTTGATACTCATTCTACATCCAAGATCACGCAGGCTCATTAGTAGTTCTTCTACAGTCTCTTCATAGTTGTCTGCTTTCTTATTCCATAGAAAATTCTGCGCCACATTACAAAATGCGTTCCAAGCTCTTCCTTCTGTCTCATTTATGGATGTGATAAAGTTTGGATCTCTCACAAGTGTTCTAATTTGGGGTCCATCAAATATACCAGCCTTTTTCTTCTCTTCTCTAATACCAGGAAAAGTTGAACATATATAACTGAAACATTCACCACTGTGATCAAGAGCTTTGACGAACTGTTTCATCAATCCAAGTTTTATGTGCAAGGGAGGAAAGACAATGTTCTTCCTATCTACTAGATGATCATTGATGACATTCTCATCGCCAGATGCCAAACTCTGTCGCTGAGGCCATTCATTCTTCACCCAATGCTCTGCTGTAGCTCTACTGTCTCAGTAACACAGGAAACAGGGGCATTTTGTGTACCCTCCTTGCTGATCTAAAATAAAGTTAATCATTTTCAAATCCACACAAATTACCCACTCGTGAACATGATATTGCAACCTCTCTAGAACAATCTTGATGTTGTTATATTCTTCCTTAAGTTTTACAGAATGGCCTATTGGTACCGAGCCATACTTATTTCCATTGTGTAACAGAACACATTTCAAACTTCTTTTGTAACTGTCAATAAAAAGCCTCCAATCCCTTGAATCATAAGCTGGAAGTCCCATAAAGAGAAGTAACTCTTCTACGTCAGTACAATAGACATGCTGGCCATCTGAATGGAAGTATTTCTGAAGTTCTGTTTCCCTGTTGCGATAAAATGAGACACTTGTACCGGGTTTCAACATTCAATTCTCTTGCACCTTGAAGCCAACAGTTCAGCAGACTCTTTTGGTAGATAAAAATCTGTAACCAAATCATTCAAAGCCTGCTGAGTAAACAGAATTGGTTTTTCAATTTTTGGAAGTTCAATAAATATTGGTACAGGTATTTGTTCACTATGGGCAACTGGTCGAATAGCTGAAGAGATACTTGGGTGTTGCAAACATTGCTTGTTTTTCTTATTGAAACCTTTTACATTGACAAGGCAGAAATAGCAGTCATCTAAATGATTGTTTGGTTCTCTCCAAACGAGAGGCACTCCAAACTTGAGTTTTGCATTCTTTCCTTGAGACCATGATCTCAATGTCTCAACACAAGTTTTGCACACTTGGTGAGGAGTCTTATGCTTGTCTTGGTCTCCCAGTGGTACTTTGAAGCCACCACACTTTAGATATTGTTTCACAAAAAACCCCAGCAGAACAATAACAATAAATAACTAAATTTAGTGATAAAATCAATAAAAAACACTACCTGCAAACGAGTGTTGTGTAAGTTGAAATCTGTTGGTTTACTTTCGTATCATAAAAAATGGTTATGTTATGCATGTTCTTAGGAAACAAAAAGTTTCTTCAGTTTATTGGGAGACTTAATGAAAAGTAAATTAACCAAAATGAACCATATAATCCGCCCTTTTTTGGTACACTATTTGATAGGATATTATGTTCTTAAAAATTCATGAAAAAATATGAATATGTATAGCGCAAAAACTTGATGTGATGGAGAAAATCTAAAGATTAGATTTGAATTCAGCACGCCCAAATTAATTCCATGCCAGAGAAAAAAACATTTCTTTGTTTACCAGTGTTATTGATGTATTTATTTCTCTATTCATTGACTAATTGATATATAGTTATCACATACATATTTACTTTGGATTTGGTTGCCAAAATGGATTTTTTGCATCCATGCGTAAACCATAACAGCTGGCAGACTCGATTGAAATTACTTAAATATTAGGGATCAAGACAACTCGTGACTAGATAATTTGTGACGGACGACTCATTTCAAGTAGCCCCGTGACTGGACAAATCGAAACCTGATAAACTCGTTACCAATACCTCTTGGTCATTGGATTATTATTTTACGGGAATTCTTTATAATATATTTTATTACTTATTTAAAACTTGGATTCAATCACATTAAGTTTTACTTTTTGTAAATAATGCCTTTCGAGCAGGGATGACGCGAATCACAGCTGATCTATATTTTAAGTAACAGGGGTCTGGAGGTATACCCCGATAATTTTTGAACAGACGCTCTTTTTACCTGAAAACGCCGGTTTTGAGGATTGGCACCAGTGGATAAAACATCGAAAGGGAAGTCAATTTGAAGAGGTGCATTTGATTTCTTCAAATATAAAGATATGCAAAATTGCAAATTAGACAATTGCCACAATAAATATTTTCCTATATTTAAATCATGCCCCTTGGCTTGGTTATAAAAAGCCTCGTTTCCCTTTTACCAGTTCTTTTGAATAACAAAAATTGGGTGATGAAAAACCTCTCCCTGTGTTTTGTGTCTTTTGGCCTCGGCGTTTTCTTCCCTTCAAGGAACAGTTCCTTGACGCAACTATTGATTTTTTAAAACAATTTTATTTTTTATGGAAGTAATTGTTTTTCGGAGACCCAGAATTGGCTAAATTGTTCTAGAATGCCAACGGCTTGTTTGAAAGGATTTCACAAAGACGCATCAAGGATCCAATATCAATTGGAAATGGGAAACAGGACAATTCACAATGGATATCTGCCGTTTGATGTCGCTTTGTGCTTTTTATGAAAATATTTTTCACGAAAGCTTAGAAAGAGAAGAAGAAGACTTTTTATGAAAGAAGTACAAGCAAGTTATGTGTGAAATAGCGTGCGGAGGTTCGTGCCCAATTCTATGCTGCTCTTGTACTAGCCTCAGTTCCGAAGCAACAAGTCATTGAAACCTTTAAAATACTGCGTAAAGCTGGTGGTGGAGCACTCGACGATGTGCTTGATCTGTTAGAAGACTACTACGCCCTGGGTCGGCATAGAGTTCGTATTCAAAAGCCTACTAGGTTTTCTAACTGGTCAAAAAATGTTTACGAATGCATGAGAGTTGGTGCAATGAAAACAGAATACTCTGTCGAGACCTTGAATAGGCGCTGGATGATCTTAATTGGCAAGCCCCACCCCAATATTTATGTTTTCCTTTAAGCATTGCAAGCTGAAGAGCAGTATGTACAGCAGTAGCGACATGGATCGGAGCTCGGACCTTCACCACCAGCTAAAAAGAAAAATCGACAGCACGATGACCGTTTGAAAAGAATCTGCATGTGGTTGGACGAAATATCTCAATCACTGGCATACTAAAGTATCTTCACACAATTGGGCACACATCTATGGGAGTTCCACACATGTAAGCAGTACACTTCGGTCTTCCGAGTAAACTGTATTGTATACAGACAGACAGGAAATGAGAATATCATGTAATGTATCTCTTGTCACGAAAACTAATAATCTCTGTAGAAACTTTACCATGTGACTAATTTGTCCGTTGTGACTTGTGCCGGTCACCAGCTGGTTTGGTAAAGAATTTTTCTGTAAATACACGCTTCTTTTTTTTATAAGCATAACTATTATAAGCATATCAGGGTCAAAATCGTGTTTTTCTTAAGAATACTCTAAGCATACCCTCAGGGTGAAAAGTATAAAACAGAAACGATTTATCAGAAAGTATTTTCTTTTGTTTTGGTAAAATAAAGTAATATTTCTTCAAAAGGGCAAATCAAGAAAAAACCCAAAGTGTTTTAGTTTTTTAAAGTAACGACTTTTCTGGTAAACAGTTCAAACAAGCAAATGAAAAATGTCAAATATTCCTTCTCTCTCTACACCATGTTCTTCATTCGACTCTTCGAAATCGTTGTCGTCGTTCTCCAATTCAATCACTTCTTCCTCGTAATCATCTTCATTGATGTTTGCAACGGTTTCAGGTGCGTTCGCTACTGGTGTCTGGTTTGTTGGTTCGACAAGTGAAGGAGGGGGGACTGTGTATTGGGGAAGACCTTCTGGTTTTATCTTCTCGTCATCCGTACCATCAACTGTTATCATGCAGCCAGTTGTTTGCCAAATTCTCTCTCGAAACGAATCATATTTTTCATTGGACAGTTTATCCCAAGCTTCGCCAGCCCAGTGGGAAATAAGAATGCGCCTTTCCTTAGCTGAAAATGGTTTGTCATTACCAAACCAGCGATCTGCGTTTTCTTCTTCGTCTAACCAAAGTTGCTGTTCTTTTGAAATCAAACTCTTAAGGACCTGGGCATAGCCAGCGTCTACAGGCTGCCAAAGGTCGGTGGCATCTGGAAGACCAAACCAAACCAAACCACCTAAGTCGGAAACAGACTTTTTAAAGTTTTCTTCTGTGTGTGTTGACAGGTTATCTAGCAAAAGGACGAATCGTTCCATTCCTTCATCTTTGACAAATTTCTCTAGCGTTTTCTCCAGCCAGTTGTTGGCTACATTTACATCCATCCATGCATTGGGCTGGAAGAATACATGGGTACTTGGGTGCCAAGCCTTTTTTTCGTCTTCAGATATACGTTTGCCTTTCCCCCGAAATATTACGCCGAGCGGTGGTTGATTTCCTTTTACTCTGAACATGACTTGCAAGGAGCATTGTCGCTTTTCAAGGCCGCTACCTAAAAAGAATAAAAACAAGTGAGGGTTGAACTTTTCCTAACTAATATAACATTACATATGAAAATCAAAGGCCGAAGATGATCGTACTTTTTCAGGATTATGTAAATTTATAAAACAAGAAAGAAACAAGTACATGTTATTTCTGAATATTTCGATCTTTTTATGTATGTATTTAAACATTTTCTACTAAAATGATATTAATTTAGCTGCTTACCAGGCTGACTGATCCATGTATTGTGATTGTGGCCTTGTCGAAAATCTATGTATTCATATGTCTTTTTTGCATCGATAACGAATGGAAGGGGCGACTGGTCGACGTTCAACCGTTCGGAAGGAAGAAATCGTCCCCATTTTGGATGATATCTCTCTCCTGTTCCTGTTCTCAAGCATCTTTCTCTAAAAGTAGCGTGCCATTGTTGCAATGGCTTGATCTTGTCTTCTTTGCTCTTCTTTTTACTTCGCTGCTTGGTTCTCATTCTAATATTTCTTCTGCGTAGAAATGATGTGATAACATGCTTTCCAATTTCTGCATCCTTGTTTTTTGTCAGCTCCCTTTGGATTGTTGTTGCTCTTGATTTTAGCCAGTGAAAATTTACACGATGACCCATTGATCGAGCTTTGGTGAAGGCCTGCCACAATTTATGATGCAGGGCGACGTATTTAGTGGTTGGTCGCCGTTTGCGGTAAAGTTTTTTGTGTGAATCTGCTGCATCAAGAAATATGTCTTCCTTCTTTTTTAGCCATCTTGACAGCAATGATTGGGATATGCCATACTTTTCTCCGATTTCGACTTGGGACGATTCAGTTAGCAACATTTCGTGTATTATATCAGCCTTTTGTGAAGACGTGTATGATTTTCGTTTGAATTTTCCAGTGTTGCTTTTCTTCACGTTACATTCAACTTGTTTTACCAAGTTTTCAACAACATCTTTGATTATATCTTGCTCCAGTTGCTCCGTTAGTGTTACACTTGTTTCTGGAGGCACGCTTTTAGAAGCCTTAGCTCCATGTGTGAGCAAATGGGTGCTTAAACCTTGTTGATTTTTAAGATGTTTACCACAATGCTCACATATTAAAGTCTTGTGACTCTCCACTGGCTCATTAGGAATTTTTACTTTAGTCACAATGCCTCTATGTTTCACGCTTTTGGTAAAACCAAAATGACCGAGTGTCTTCTGTTTCTTCGAAGGTGGTGCCATCGTTTGACTTAGAAGTTTCTTGTGAGAAAGAACTTTTTTCTAAATTTACCAGCTTTTTACTTGAAAATGTTTTATCTCCTTCTCACGTTTTTACCATAAATCAATGCCCCAGTTATTTCTACGCACCCAAAAATATACAATAAGATGGAGAGACTCGTGACAACAAACCTTTTTTTAGAAACACATTTATTTTTGTCACACTTGCAGCATTTTCGAAAAATAACAAATCAAAGAAGATTGACGTCAGAGCTTCTAAATAAACCAAAGAAGTGACGTCAGACGTAAGAAAAGTTGTTTCTGGTAGAACAATGTCAAAAATAATCGAACCCGAATAAGCATACTGACCTCATTCGATGTATTGAATAAGCATATGTTAAGCATATTTCACCCTGATTTAGAGATAAAACTTAAGCATACTTGACCCTGCTCAAAATTTGCCTATGCTTATAAAAAAAAGCGTGTAGTTGTTGGTAAAAAAATTGTTGGTCACGGATTGGCTGTCACGATATGCCCTAGGCCCTAAAAGATATTGTTTACTGTGCTGTACTTTCCTTTCACTGAGGAGAAGGATAAAAAGACAACGAACTAAAATCATTCAAATATAATCCCATTGTATCAATGTAAATATTCTCATCATCAGATCTAACATCTAAGAGAATATGAAAATCAGTTTAAAACTTTTCAAAAACAAAATTTATACACAAGTATCTACACTGTAGATTCTAAAAATATGTTACAATGTTCATTACATAGGAAGGATTAAATCAAGGACTGGAAACTGATAACGATAAAAAGAAATAGAGGTGTTGAGGTAAAGTATTTGTCGTCTATAGAGGACTACGGATACACCAGGGAAAGGTAGGCAAATGATCATGTGAGGCACAGCAACGCAGATCTTTAGATGGTGAGGCGAGTAAAAGAATATCCAAGAAAGCTAGCCATGGTGGAATTTATCACTACAGCTGCAATGAACATGACGAATTCGATAAACAAAAAGAAGCAGAATACAGAGAGTTTTACAGTGGAGTTTCCACAATTACAAACAGACGCAAAAGAACTATACAAGAGAAGTTATAGCTGTTAGCAAAGGTAACATTTGATGAGCGAGCTAAACGATTTGGCGTTAAATAAGAGAAGCAGGGACAGTTTGTTCGAGAAAAGGATGACAATCAGGACGTCATAATGAAGTGTCGAGAGTTCAAAAACACTCTAAGGAGCAGAGAACATACTGGATAAATAGGTAGTGCAGACTAAGGAGAGAGTTTGAAGGTAATCAATGAAGAAGCAAAGGAAAAGCTTCAGAACATAATGAGAAAATAAAGGCGTTTAATCAAAGGAAAGGGAAAGCTAAAAACAAGACAGTTTTCTCAAAGGTAACCGTAAGTTTGCGAAAACATTATTCACGGAAATGAAAGGCGCTAGATTGAAGTGCTTGAAAGAAGAGCTGAAAGAACTTCTTCGATACCGAAGTGACGAACTTCCAAATATCACTGGTCTTAGGGAAGCAAGACAATTAAGGTTTCAGGGTTTTTTTGTCTGACATTAAGCCAAAGGACGCGAAGAAATTAACAAGAAAGCAGGGTCAGAGCACCCAGAGAATGACGATGAAAGCTACAGAGGTGTCCATTTCATAACGATTTTTTTTACTTTTATCAAGATTTATAGACTTTTGTTTATATTTCAACTTAGTTGTTTCGATATTCTACATTGATAAAAAGGGTAACTACTGTACAATTTTTATTTTTTTAAGGCTAGAGGGGAATTCTACTGCAATTCAAGACTTACAGTCGAAAGTAGAAAGCAGGCTTGAAAATATCGAAAGTCTTTTGAGGAAACTAACATCTTCAATTGAAATTAAAGAAAACCAGAAAAAATAAATGGTATCTACGAGAGTGACAGAAACGACCAAAATTTAAGTACCTGTTTTGCAGAATTTTAATCTTTTTTAATTGATCTTTAATTGTATTTAGTTTTGAATATTTGATGGAGATATCAATGATGGTGTCAGTATGGTTGTATGTAACAAATGATTATTTTTTTAAGGGTCGTGTATAATTGTCTTTTTATTCACTAAAATTTGTAATGGTATTTATGTAGTTTTGCAAACAGTTTGTATTTTGGACTACCTGCTTACGTGAAATAAAAATGTGTTTTCTAAAGTCCTATTCGTGGAAAGAGAATTTTAAGTTTAAAGACCTTTATTTTGGCGCGTAACTTGCAGACAAAGACATACACATACACACCGATTTGTCGTTTTACACTTAAATTTAATGTTCTTTTCACCCTGGATGTGATCTTGTGAGAGAGGTGTATTATTGCAGCAGTAAGGACTTTATCCTGCTTATACTCTTAATAAATTCAAATGACGGTTTTTGTGAAAATTTACTGCTCAAGAGGATCTGTTCAAGCTCATTTTGGTTGTTGTACAACTCCTCTAAACTCTGATTCATGCGATGCAGCACGTTAGTCTATTGTAATCAAATCTGCGAAATGAATACTTAAGATCCAATGATGTTTGCCTTTGCCAAGTGTCATGGTCATCTTATGTTTCAAACTTTTTGCAAATGAACCTGACAGTAGAACACCTGGTGATTGACAAGTTCACCACAACTTGCTATCTGTTCGGTAAAATTCTACTCGAATTCTGAATTCACTCACTGCGAGGCTTTAAATAAATTGTTCCCTGAATGTAGATTTTTCAGTGTTTTTTATAGAACTACATGTACTTAAAACAGAATGTGGCAACAGGCGCGTCATGCCGTTTAGTTCCATTACACACTCAATACTCAACTCGTGTAGTTTTTCAACAACTTAATGTGTTGACCATGCTTTCTGTTCTTTCCACAAAAGCAGAGACTTTGTAATACAGCAAATCAATTTTTATTTTGCGTCGTTGATGTATTGGCATAACATTTTTTTTAATGAGGTAGAATGTGCCCTTTTCATTACTTAGTGCTTTTCGGTGTACTTTGAGGTTTGGGAAAGCCTGGTTGAAATTCGACTGGTGGTAACAATTTCTTATTTCTCCTATTCTGTATGAGTTGCATAAGTGGAATTAAGCCACTTATGGATTCAGCCTGTGTGACTATTATTCCTCCTTGATCATTGCCTTATTTTCTTGCAACATGCTTCACATTTTTTTCGCCATGGTAACATTTTATAAGATAGATACATCTGGGGTCCAATACACGGTGCAGTTTGGCTAGGAGCGTTTATACAAGTCGTTTTAAATTTTTTTTACTTGTGTTAGATACCCAAGACACCCTTAAAAACAAGAGAACATCTTGGCCAAACGTGATGGTAATAGGAAAGGTCATTAACACCAAGAAAAGATTGGCGGGTAATTTGCCCTACTACCCAAGTTCCTTTAAAACCAGTAGCACTGACTATGTTGAAACGCAGTCCCACGATTAAGAGAGACGGGACGGTAGAAATCAATCATTCACAGGTAATCTTGATTTGGATAAAGAAACAAAAATTTGGGTGTTATTGAAAATGGTATTAAATTCAAGCAGTGTGTGGCATTTCACTCTGAAAGCGTGTTTCATAAGATCATCAATTACATAGCAAATCATTCCAAGAGTAAAACCATAGAGGGCATGCTGATGCTACAGCTCAATTTTCTCCTGCACTTAAAATGCAATGACAAGAATGTTTTTATCAAAGGAGATGTCGAAGGAACCAAATGTTCTATGACCTGCGCCAAACGAAAAAGGCCGTTGCCAAAGCTTGGAGGTACAGATATGCAAGAAAATATACAAAGGGAAGGGATCTACAGGAGGAAGCAAAAAAGGGCCTCAAGGACATTTTATATGACAGTGACAGTGATCTACTTGGCGTTAGGGAACAACAAGAGATAGAATTAGACAGTGACGGTTGAAGCTGGGCGTAAAAGAAGGATAAACCCACTGAGAATGAAAAATAACGTCTTGCGTAAACGATGGAGAAAGGGTAAGAGTAAGGAGAAGTGAAGACTCTCAGTTCTGTTTGAAGACAACAAAAGATGTAGATAAGCAAAAAAAACCAGAAGACTTGAAAGGATTGAAAAAAGCTAAATGTAAACAGCGGTTTTTACTGAAGAGCCCTCACGAGTATAGAAACTATTTACACAAGTAGGAAGTGCCTTACTGATTTCCACTGTAGAGGATGTGGTTGGCACATCCGGGATACATCCAGTGATATGAAGTGTTACAAGGCGTTACCATCGGTAACAATTAAGACCATGTGTGAAATTCTGGCTTGGGGATTTCGTAAAAAGGGAAAAAGGTTTTTGAAGAAAGCGAGAGCGAAATGTACACCAAAAACCGAAGACGTGTCAAAAGCTGTTTTTTACTGAGAGGGTTGAATTGGTTGACAATTGGTGCAAGGCAAAAAAATTCACCTGCCAACAAAGATTCAGAAGTAGATTTTTTAGCTTAGTAGATCAGAAGGTCAGTATGGGTATCCTTGCGAAAAGAATAATGATGTACTTGCAAAGTAATGGATACCTAGATAAAAGCAAGGTACCTGGAGTTTATGGTTACGTTGAAGATGCATTTTTAATTTTTACCATTCAAGACGTAAAAACAGTCATTTGACTTGGATGTTGTGTGACTTATTCTGGCAAATGCCTGTGATTCTGTACCACTTAAACTACTTTTAAAGGCCGTGATGTCATCCATATACCACAGGAGGTTAGAAGTCTGAGTAGAAGCTTTACGATAATCGTAAGATGAGATCAACCACTAATAATTCGGAACAGATTACCATTGTCTGAAGGCGCTACCTGCTGCGCATTTTTCTGGTTTATCTTGGTAGCTGAGATGCCACTTAGATCAGCAGATTCTTAGAAATTGTGAAAAAAATCATTAAACTTTATTTCATACTATTTTTATGTTGTTCAAAGAATTACTACAGGAATATCACTATAGATATCAAACAGCCTATCACAGCCACTCTTTCATATTCAGTCTCGTCGATGAAGCTGTTTTAAAAAATTCAAAGAGAAAATTCAGTTTTATCTAATCTGTTTTACCGCTAATAAATCATGATATCTTTAAAATGATTTAAATCGGCTTATTTGAATGCATCAATAGCATCACTGTTAGGTTTATTGCGGCATGTTATTAAATATACAAGACAAGTAGCTCAGAAATAAAAATTGACATTGAAAAAAAATATAAATCAGATTAGTCTAACTTTACAAAAAAACTTAATACCGACTTAGGCAAATAAATATAATAATCCTTCTCTCTTTTTTTCCTGTTGGTTATCATAGAGTGAATAAATTGTCCATTTGAAGTGATAGGTTATCAATAATCGACGCAACTTAAGTGCTTAATGGTTGACTTATCAAAATAAATTTCGTATGATTTGGGTCAGTTGACAGAGAAAACATTATCGTATTTCTTCACATGGTCGCTCTCTCTTTTTGGTTTTGTACACCAATTCGATCATTTTAAGTAAACACAAAACCCGAGTCGCGCTACCTTACCCTAAATATCATAATACTTAACTCTTAGTTGTATTTACTTGGGTTTTACTTGAATTTACCTCTATTTTTGTAAAATTGATACCTTGGATAGCTTTGGTGATGCAAAATACATTGACTTTAAGCGTAGATCACTTCGAACGGTACAATTAAAACGCAGTTACTAGTTTCGCTATCATGCAAATATCTGAGTTTATTTGAATTGCAAATCAGAACAAAAAACCGCAGTGGGAGAGGTTCAGACTGTATTTAGGGAGTGAGTTCGTACTCTGGTGGATGTGAAATAACTTGAGTTTGACCTATCTGTCGTAAAATGTATACCAGTTCGGACTCCTAAGTAAGCGCCTCATTTCAAACTTTTTTGAAATACATTAGCCATTCACAAGCATAAATATGCATATTAAAATTATAAATTCTCTGACCTGTTTCGAATATGAAAGCGTCATTCAGGACACAAAACAAGATGGCTTTCTGGCTACGAACATGGGTGTGCAGTTAAATAAAAATGTACGCTGATGCTTGGAAGATAGCTCAGTTCAAGTAATGGTTCATGGTTGCATAACGTGGTAGTATTGCAGTCCTGTGGTAAATTTGACGGAAGACCGTTGGCCATTGTTAGAACGATGAACAAGGCTAATTTGGGAGGGAAGGACATTTTCAATCGGCTGTTCTGGGTTACTTTTGCTTTGCAGAGAACAGGTACGTTAGTTAGACGCAAAGTAGAGACCGGCGTTGCAGCTGCTAAGCTTTGTTTCTGTCCCCGATTCATTTTGCTTTGTACCGTTTTTTCCCAAATAATACTTCCTAGTCAATGATGTATTGTACCCAATGCTCTTTGGACATCTTTAAGAATAAAGAAATTTGGTATTTTTTGAATGTGAAAAATTTAGATTTCTGTCAAAAATTGGCCAGCTAAGTATTAATAAGCTTTAACCCGTCAACGGTACGAAATTCTATTAACTATATAAAAAATGCTGTTGTCAAAATCGGTTTTATGTCAGGGATACTGTGCAAAACAGTATTGAAAGTTCACACTTTTTGACCTGAAGAATATCACTTGTATCGTAGCTTCACATTACCTATTGCTATTTTGAATCTGAAAGAGTGCAGTGTTGTGCAACAACACCAAAATCTTGCAAACATTACCTGGCAAAATTGCTCAATATGTTCTGGAATAAGTACATCAAATAAAGAAACTACTGCGTTCAAGAAAAACATATATTTTGTAAATGTTACTAAAGGAGAGGATTTAGATTCAGAAAGAAAAAGCGGTGAAAAATATAGTTCTCACCAAACTAGATTTGAAGATGTTCGATCGCTTTTACAGCCAACTGCTGTATCAATTAAACTATTGATTCTATGTTCTTAAGAAGATCGCTGGTCCCAATCCAGATCTGTAATTATTGTATTTTCCAGTGAGTAAAATATTATTTTCACAATTCTCTTTGCCCTACATCATTGTGGGTAAACGATGTTTCTTATTTGGGGACAAGCTATCGTCCTAACCGAGACTAAGCCTTGTATACATGGATTTGGATAAAATATCCAGCAATAGGGATTTCGGCGGGGAAATATCAGTGTTGAAGAAAGACTTCAAAGCAGATTTGAACAAGTTTTCTTTTCTACTTTTTTTTCAAAGAAGTGTAAATTGTTGGAATAAGGTAAAAACAAGCCATATTCCTACCCAGAGGCTTTAAAACGCTTACCTCACCAACGTCTTTGCAGTGAACGTCTCTTAATCAGATGGCAACGACAAATCTGTTATAAATAAGGCTCCCTGATTAGTTATTAAATTGTAATGTAAACAAATGGCCTTCTTGTAACCTTATTTTTGTTCCTAATTGTATTTCTTCCATCCATCTGATCTAATTTATCTCTCCTTGTTGCCTGATACACAATTAATGGATAAACTTAAACGCAAATTGTATTTGGAGAATTTTTTCTTTAAGCAACAAGGATAAATTTTTGCAGTGCTAGCACTATTTATCAGATTTTATTTTTGTTGAACATTGAGTGGTTTTTCATCAAATCTATTTACATGGAGAGGAGAATTTTCTTTCCTTCACTGCTCGACATTTAAAATTGTCACTGGTCCATGGAAGTAAAATTGGTTTTTCTCCCAAAACAGAAAGGCGTTTTTTAAGTAATAAATTGAAAAGTCGCTGTTTTCAATTTTTGGCAAGACAAATTTTTCATTGCTTCAAAGGATGTAATATAAGACTAAGTTAAGTTTCTTTTTGACCTTGGGTAGATTTGTTGATAAAGGTTAACCTCGACAGCTGCAAAGAACAGAATAGGGGAAAAAAGTAAAATTTGTGGGGGGAAACTAAGTGTTAAAATGAGTAAAAAGTAATTTAAAATATGGACTCAAAAAGCTAATTCTTGAATTATTGATCACAAGGAGTACAGAGAGGCTATATTTAAGAGGGAAAAAGTGTTAAAATTAGCAAGTATAAACAGGAAGAAAAGAGCAGTCATCATCCCAGCTCAGAAGACCACAGATGCTGACTATACTGATGACATAGTAGTGGTGAGTGTTTATCTAAAAAAATATTACCTCNTCGTAAAATGTATACCAGTTCGGACTCCTAAGTAAGCGCCTCATTTCAAACTTTTTTGAAATACATTAGCCATTCACAAGCATAAATATGCATATTAAAATTATAAATTCTCTGACCTGTTTCGAATATGAAAGCGTCATTCAGGACACAAAACAAGATGGCTTTCTGGCTACGAACATGGGTGTGCAGTTAAATAAAAATGTACGCTGATGCTTGGAAGATAGCTCAGTTCAAGTAATGGTTCATGGTTGCATAACGTGGTAGTATTGCAGTCCTGTGGTAAATTTGACGGAAGACCGTTGGCCAGTGTTAGAACGATGAACAAGGCTAATTTGGGAGGGAAGGACATTTTCAATCGGCTGTTCTGGGTTACTTTTGCTTTGCAGAGAACAGGTACGTTAGTTAGACGCAAAGTAGAGACCGGCGTTGCAGCTGCTAAGCTTTGTTTCTGTCCCCGATTCATTTTGCTTTGTACCGTTTTTTCCCAAATAATACTTCCTAGTCAATGATGTATTGTACCCAATGCTCTTTGGACATCTTTAAGAATAAAGAAATTTGGTATTTTTTGAATGTGAAAAATTTAGATTTCTGTCAAAAATTGGCCAGCTAAGTATTAATAAGCTTTAACCCGTCAACGGTACGAAATTCTATTAACTATATAAAAAATGCTGTTGTCAAAATCGGTTTTATGTCAGGGATACTGTGCAAAACAGTATTGAAAGTTCACACTTTTTGACCTGAAGAATATCACTTGTATCGTAGCTTCACATTACCTATTGCTATTTTGAATCTGAAAGAGTGCAGTGTTGTGCAACAACACCAAAATCTTGCAAACATTACCTGGCAAAATTGCTCAATATGTTCTGGAATAAGTACATCAAATAAAGAAACTACTGCGTTCAAGAAAAACATATATTTTGTAAATGTTACTAAAGGAGAGGATTTAGATTCAGAAAGAAAAAGCGGTGAAAAATATAGTTCTCACCAAACTAGATTTGAAGATGTTCGATCGCTTTTACAGCCAACTGCTGTATCAATTAAACTATTGATTCTATGTTCTTAAGAAGATCGCTGGTCCCAATCCAGATCTGTAATTATTGTATTTTCCAGTGAGTAAAATATTATTTTCACAATTCTCTTTGCCCTACATCATTGTGGGTAAACGATGTTTCTTATTTGGGGACAAGCTATCGTCCTAACCGAGACTAAGCCTTGTATACATGGATTTGGATAAAATATCCAGCAATAGGGATTTCGGCGGGGAAATATCAGTGTTGAAGAAAGACTTCAAAGCAGATTTGAACAAGTTTTCTTTTCTACTTTTTTTTCAAAGAAGTGTAAATTGTTGGAATAAGGTAAAAACAAGCCATATTCCTACCCAGAGGCTTTAAAACGCTTACCTCACCAACGTCTTTGCAGTGAACGTCTCTTAATCAGATGGCAACGACAAATCTGTTATAAATAAGGCTCCCTGATTAGTTATTAAATTGTAATGTAAACAAATGGCCTTCTTGTAACCTTATTTTTGTTCCTAATTGTATTTCTTCCATCCATCTGATCTAATTTATCTCTCCTTGTTGCCTGATACACAATTAATGGATAAACTTAAACGCAAATTGTATTTGGAGAATTTTTTCTTTAAGCAACAAGGATAAATTTTTGCAGTGCTAGCACTATTTAGCAGATTTTATTTTTGTTGAACATTGAGTGGTTTTTCATCAAATCTATTTACTTGGAGAGGAGAATTTTCTTTCCTTCACTGCTCGACATTTAAAATTGTCACTGGTCCATGGAAGTAAAATTGGTTTTTCTCCCAAAACAGAAAGGCGTTTTTTAAGTAATAAATTGAAAGGTCGCTGTTTTCAATTTTTGGCAAGACAAATTTTTCATTGCTTCAAAGGATGTAATATAAGACTAAGTTAAGTTTCTTTTTGACCTTGGGTAGATTTGTTGATAAAGGTTAACCTAGACAGCTGCAAAGAACAGAATAGGGGAAAAAAGTAAAATTTGTGGGGGGAAACTAAGTGTTAAAATGAGTAAAAAGTAATTTAAAATATGGACTCAAAAAGCTAATTCTTGAATTATTGAGCACAAGGAGTACAGAGAGGCTATATTTAAGAGGGAAAAAGTGTTAAAATTAGCAAGTATAAACAGGAAGAAAAGAGCAGTCATCATCCCAGCTCAGAAGACCACAGATGCTGACTATACTGATGACATAGTAGTGGTGAGTGTTTATCTAAAAAAATATTACCTCGCTACACCATAGGATCAAGAATTAGCTAAAGTAATCTCGCTTGTTTTTAATGCAGACAAAACCGAATTTATGTTGTTCAACGAAAATGCATCCGTTTACATGAAGAACCTAAGCAGTGAGACGGTAAATCAAGTGGATGAATTCAAATATTTAGGCATTGAAATTGCATGGACGGAACAGGATGTCAGTACTAGACGGTGTAAAGCATAAAGAGCACAAAACGAAATGGACCCAACACAATAATGCGACCTTCCTGAATATTGAAAAGAATTTTCCTGAAAGCTGCTATGGTGCCGTTTTTATAGATGATTCCACCTCATAGACTTTGACACCGAAACTTGAATTAAAGTTAGATGACGTTTATAAAAGTGAATGCAACGTGCGGCTCTTAACATGTCCTGTAAAGATCATCATATCAACAAAGAATTTTGTGGCAACATTTCCCCTTATGCAAGCTCAATACGACTGAGACTGCGATTTGCTGAACAGCAAAACCAAGTGGCTGCAAAAACCATGATTGGGAACGCATTCTGTGGAAGGAGATCACAAGGACACCAGAGGAAGTCCTGCATCGACCAACAGACATGCTACTAGATGTAAGACGGACGGATTGCCTACAGGTATGCATAACAAGGATGGATGGAAAGAATGTGTTATCAAAACTTGAGCTAACTCACACTAACCGACTGGTGGATTGATTGAGTATAAAGCAGTACTGGAAGAGGTATTTCTTTAACCGAGATTCCCTTCACTCATTAAAACATAGAGAAAGCTGCTTGAACCTGAATCGATACAAATGCAAGCCGGCAACATCCAATTGTTTACCATGGCATGAATTATGGACAAAATTACTGAAGGATTGTGCCTGCTTTAGAAATATGCTTTCCTAAGCTGTATAGATATAACAAACTTTTAGTTACAGCACCGATTGAGAATGCAATAAAAATTAATTCATTTTAGAACCAATCATTCAAAACAACTATATTCAAGTTTTATTGTAGATTTTTTAATGTCCAACTTAAAGCTAAACCTTTCGTTAGTTAATCATGGTTTTATACATAATCATAGGCCTTCAAAACAGGCCACTTAATTGTCTTAGATGAAAGCAAATCGGTAAACACGACAACCAGTTTCTCTATTAGATGGTGTCACTATTCTTTAAACAAGTACTCAGAAAATGACTGCTGCTTTATGTAGTTTAAAAAACAATTTTTGACATTTTCTTGGCTTCATACTCAAAGCACTAGGATAAACACAACCAGTTTCTTTATCAATGTTCGGTCAGGAGCAATGTCTTTGATTATATCATTGAAACGGTTAATAACTCTGATGGGTACAATGAGATTTCAACTCCCATGCTAAAAAGAATTTAATGAAGTTATAGAAGAAAGGGGAAATACATGGCCATTTATTTTTATTGGATTAACACCCTCAAGCGAATTATCTGTATTTCATTTTTACCTTTTACATCACTAACCATTAATTACAAGCCCGAGAAAACCGTGGTGTTTTCGGCTTTGACAACCCAGGATGAAGAAAAAAAGACAAGTCAAGTTTATTTTCTCCAACACAGATGAAAAACGTTTTCAAAACTTCAAGTGAATGCAATAGATTTGCTTGCTATTGCAATAATATTTCCTCTTGTTCAAAAGAGCAAGGTCAATTTGCGCGTATGAAAGTTGTTTAACAAACTAGGTACCATATATTGGTTAATTGATTGGTGTGTTTTGAAAAGTGCAGGTAACGA
>RDPX01000319.1:77826-88326 GCA_003991215.1 Morbakka virulenta
AGACTGTCCATCCGTTTGCCAACATAACTGTCTTCCCTTCGGCACAAGTGACCCAACCAACGCAGTCTCGCTTCCCTGAACTTGTTGCCCAACTCTGTTACCCCCAACCTTGATCTAATCACCTCGTTTCTGATACAGTCCAATCTTGTCACTCCCAACGAGAATCGCAGCATCTTCATTTCTGCCACCTCCATCTTCCTTTCCTGGGTCTTCGTCATAGCCACCGCTTCCATCCCATAGAGCAATGCTGGTCGTACTATCGTTCTGTACATCTTTCCCTTGACTTTCTCCGGTACTTTCCTGTCGCATAGAACCCCGGTAATCTTCCTCCAGCTGTTCCAGCCGCTTTGAATACGCTTCTCAAATCACCTTACTGAATGTCAATAATGAGAAAGTGACAATACATTCAAGGAAATTTGTTGGTAACTTAACGAAAGTTAACCAAAGTGTTTAAAAAATTGATCCCAAGGAAAAAAACATTCACCAAACGCCCAATTGAATGTAACGCATGGAAATAATATTCCCAACGACGAAAAGAATCAGTTAGAGACTTTAATATTCAAGTACGGTTTTCGCTTCTGATCCAAAGAAACCAACACTTGTACGCAATATGACGCATCGAATAATTGCAAATGATGCACAGTCAGTTCACAGGAAACCATATCGCATTCCTCGTGCTTGGGATGAAGAAGTTAGTAACCAAGTACTAGATGCTTGACAATGATATTGTTCGACCATCTTCGTCGCCGTGGAACGCACCAGTTGTTCTCGTCAAGAAAAAGGACGATTCTGTGCGTTTCGTTTGTGATTTCAGAGGACTCAATGATATAACAAAGAGGGACATATATCCTCTACCGCATATCGGCGACGTGATCGACAAAATGCAAGGAGCGAAATTCTGGACAACTTTAGATGATACCTCTGCTTATTGGTCGATGCGGGTAACAGAAGAAGACAAAGAAAAAGCAACGTTTTCTATTCCAAGAGGTAAATTCGAATTTAATGTCACACCATTTGGCTTGTGCAATGCTGGAACGTCGTACCAGAGGATCATGGATATTACCTTATCTGGACTTCCTTCCGATGGCATTTTGGCTCATATAGATGACATAGTCATATTTAGCGGAAATTTTCAAGAGCACATTTACAATCTCGAGCAAGAATTCCAAAGATTACAAGCATCCGGTATATCTTTAAAACTTTCCAAATGCATTTTTGCAAGCGACAAAGTCAATTTTCTCTGTTTTGAGCTTTCGCAAGAAGGAATTAAACAACATGCTCGACTCACAGAAGCAATAAATAACTACAAACATCCAGAGAATAGAAAGGAATTGAGACGATTTCCCGGGCTTGCAGGGTTTACAGATCATTTATTCCAAATTCTGCCGAAATTTGCCAATCATTAAATAAGCTTACCAGCGAGACTGTCCCATTTCAATGGAGTAATTCTTGTGAATCCACATTCCTCCTTTTAAAACAGGAACTATCATCCAAGTCAGTTTTATACTTTCCAACATTAGAAGAGCTGTTCATTGTGGAGGTTGATGCCAGTAATTATGCAGTTGGTGGAGTCTTATCGCAAGTTGGAAACGACAATTGCTTGCACCGAGTAGCATATTTTTTTACAGCATTACAGCCTCCACAGAAAAACTGGTCGGCAACGACTAAAAAAGCATTTGCCCTTGTGTGTGCCATCAGACACTTGCGAATTTACCTGGCTGACACAACATTTGTTTTGAATTCCGACCATAATCCTCTAGCACATCTCCGTGAACAGTAAATTTGCTCGTTGGATATCAGAATTAGAAGAGTTTGATTATGCCATCCAATACATTCCGGGAAAGTCCAATATCAAGGCGGATGCCCTGTCAAGAAATAAAGCAGCAAATGATGAACAATCACCAACAGAGTTTGAGGAAAACGTTTATGCTTTGTTTGGTAGTGAAAGGGGATTTCGCATCCAACTCAAGGAAGAACAATCGAAAGACCCCTCAATATCAGATGCAACAAAGTGAGTTCTGACAGAAGAAGAAATTTTGAAAGGTAAATTGAAAAGAGTCCAGTTGCAATTACGAGTATGTGATGGTCTGCTTACCAAATCAGGCCGCCCAGTTATCCCTCCTTCGTTGCGGAAACCTATCATGACAGAATATCATAACATTGCTCATTTTTAATAGACAAAGTGTATTCATCATTAAAAGACCGTTTCCACTGGCCCAATATGTACAATTACATCAAATCGTTCAGCCAATGTTGTGAAACATGTCAAAAACCAAGTGCGCCACATCTCCATTAAAAGCACCCCTTACACCGATGTTCATTTCGAATGCACCTATGTAGTTTTTGTCTATTGATATTGCATACTTACCAAAAGACAATAATGGCTATCAGTATCTTCTGCTCATGGGTTATATTTTTTCGAAATTCGTACAAGCCGTACCGTTATAGGATCAGACGGCGCCGGAAATAGTTGATGCTTTACTGAGAAACTGGATTTATATTCACGGCACCCCATTTTATCTGTTATCTGACCAAGGAACGTGGATGGAGCAGTTATGGCTGATGTTTGCAATGAACTCGGAATTGAAAAGCGTAGATCTTCGGCATATCATAGTCAGGGTAATGGATTCGCTGAAAGGAACATTCGTACTCTCATGGATTTATTGCGTGCTGTTTTGGTACATCGTGGTTTACAACAATGCAAATGGCGTTCCATCTTCCCATTGTTTCTATCCCTTTTTGAAGTACTAAATGACATCGACTATTTTCCCCCTTTTTTAAGATTAGAACCACTTCATTTTTAGCACAAGAGAAGACCATTCGCTTTATTTCTCCACTTAGTATATTGTTGATCTCATTTACGTTCTTAACTACATAATAAATAACTCAGTCGTCAGCATAAGTAATCAACGTAAACCCCAAAATGTGGTTCATTAGGTAGCTGAAATAGACAACAAACAACAGAAATCCCTTAAATTCAACAAAAACTGTACTAACAGTTACGCTTTATCCAAGTGACACATTAGTTGTCCATGGGCTGCTTTTTCAAGACTAGCCGAGAGAGTCGGAATAATAGACGTTGACCGATGGTTTTCTGCTACCTCAGGATTTCTCTTTTTGTAGAGTGGTGTTACCATTGCAAGTTCCCAATTACTGGGCAGTGAATTAGTCTTTATGGAACAGAAAACAATGTAGCAGGGTGGTGATAAAATATGAAGGGCAGTGTCCTTCAGCATATTTGGTGGTAGTTCATCAATGCCAGTGGAAATACTGTCTTAATTAATTCGTAAAACTCCAAAGGCGATTCATTAGTTTAGTAAAATTTGAGTTAAATTAGTTAGGTAACTTAAAGGTTAAACTTAACAGTTAAACGAAACAGTTTAGGTTAAAAATTCAAGAGCAATCCACTATATGTCTGTCGCCGAGATTTATCCTAAAACCAAGTCATGGAGAGCAATAAGAATTTTAAAATTTAGTATATTTGTCAGGTTAAAATTTATCTTACTTTTTAATTACTTCAAGTATGTCAAACAATAATTCCTAATCCTCCTGTTGGTGACTCGGAAAAAATAAAAACTTCAGTTATATTTAAACGTGACAGACAACCTTTCCCTACTAAATTTTGTTGCGTTTTTAGGCCTCTGACAGCATTCTCAATTATGACCATTACCTTTCGAATGACCATGATACCAGCAATTCAGCAGATTCCTGAGATTTTTTTACTAGATTTGCACTACATCGTCTTATTTAGTGTTACTAACAGTAACCTCAACTTTTTTATTTAGTCAGTAAAATAATAGTTTGATCTTAAATTTGCTTAAGAAGGCTAATAGAAGCCTCTTCAAATATCAGCTCTCGATTAGCTCTGTTCAGTGACGTCAAACAACCAGAAAAAGAGAAGAAGTTGATATTTGAGAGCACCTGATCCAACTCAAATTTTTTATCCTTAGACAGATCTTTTTGAACAACAGTCACGTCTTCAAATTTTGGTCTTCAAAGGTGGGGTTCTTTCTCTTTAGGGATCTCTAACTCGTTAAAGAAGGAAATTTTACATCAATATTTTCAACATAATTTTGTAGTGCCGGGTACAAAGAGCAACATACATACATCAAAAACAACTTCTTAACCGTTAAGATTTGCGATATAATTTCCATTACAATAAGATATTTTGTTAGACTTTGCACTGAGTTCTCTTGACTCTCCAGCTCCATTAATACTCACAAAGAAGTCCGATTGTAAGGGGTTGATCATATCATTCCTTTAAATCTGTACTACATTTGGGCTTTTAAGGGTGAGTATATTAACTGTATTTGCTGCATCAGCTGTTATTTTAGCATATCAGAATATTTTCATCATATTAATTATCATGCTGTATTTTATAAAGCTGTAGTTCAAAGTACCATTTAAGGATCTCCATTGAAAATGTGAGTAGCTTTATTTCCAAATTACAAGTCCTGGTAAAGGCGTGGCCTTAGGTTCTGAAGTAAGTCTGGCATTCAGTACTTGCTGTAATATAAATAGAACTTTCACATGATAGTCCATTCTCTACTACCCGGTCATGACCTGGAGTAAATTCGTATCCTCCAAAAAGTTACTATCGCAATCACGACACCACACTATGTTCACTTACATAACTATTAACCGAGCATTTTCATTATAGAGCCAGTGAAAGGTGAGACTAAAATTATGCCAGTTAAAAAATACTATTCCTATCAGTTATTAGATTCAGTGATTACACTACTGAAGTCCAAGACTTTATGTGTCTTGATAAATTTAGTGATATATTTGCCTGACAATGGAACTAATTTTTAATTACATTTGTAGAATGCGATATGTCAAAGGTTCAATTATCGCAAATTATCTATGGGGTGATCTAGAGGGCGGCGCCGGCGCCATGTTTCCGATAAGCATAACCATAGACTCTCCCCCTAATCATGGAGCCTGTGTACTTAAGAAATTTATGCTACATCTCATTCATACTTATGTCCAGTGAGAAGTTTAAGTTATGACCATGTAATTCTAAATTGAAGTAAATAATAAACTAAAAGAAACGATCTCACAATATAGATCCTTTTTGTTGTTGAGAGGGAAAGAGAGGTTTCGACAATTACAAACGACAAAAGTAACTCCATGACAGAGATCTGGTTATTGCTCTACAAAAACTTGATAGAGCTGTAAGTTCATAGAAATTGAAATCTGCACAGAAATGTGTTGTAATTATAGGAACTTCTTTTTTTCATATCTTGATTTTGAAATACAGTTATTCCATTTCCATAGGTGAGAAAGCACTCCCTCAAATCCTCTGTTTAACACAGGAGATTCTACAATTATTGCTTTTTGAGGAGCAAAATTCAGATTGCAAGTTAAATGTCATTGCAACACATGATAGGTAACAACTAATTACCTCTTAACTCTTACGATTTCATGATTTACTATGAATTATTATTGACAATATAAGCACTGTTTGCAAATATTGGTATATTTGACCACATAGAAAATCTCTAACCATATAGGAGTCACGTGAGATGACCTGTCACAAATCTTGTCCTACCTCGTGTGCCGACCTAAACTGAAAATTCCTTTGAGAATCATTTTGGGTGCTTAAACCTCCCTATTTACAAGTGCGTAGAGGAAAAATGTTTATTGCCCGATATTTTTGAAGCAATGACCTTCTTATAGTTTGTAAATGGTACTTGAATCTTATATTAATGAAAAGCAAATCCGATTTTGAAGTAACAATAACAAGAAAACCCCCTACAAAATTATTTTGTATTAAAATTTAATAATTAATGTTCGATTGAATTATCCCCAACTTACTCTGATAGCACAAATGCGAAAAGAGAGTGGGAAATAGTGTGTGTGTGTGTGTGTGTGTGTGTGTGTGTGTCATTTGATACTTAAATATACAATATAAAAGTTGAGGACATCAGTCTATCATATTTTGACATCCTGAAGTGTTCGTTCCACTTTCCAATCATCAGGATATAATCAATTTGATGTTTTATTTCCCCATCAGGTGAATTTTATTCTAGCTTTCCGAATCACTATTTGGAGGTTAGGCTATTCTTTCAATGACTGGTTTATTTTCTTCCAAAATTATACATTATCTTTAACGGCAGTAATCCCCACCTAATAACTACACATATTGAGAGTTTCTGTGTTCTTACTAATACCCCATTTATAGGACTCTCTTACACTCATCCATGTATAATGTTTAGCAATATGTTCCATCCATGACTGTGCTATTCCAAAAGGATCTCATTGTTTTCTTCATATGCTGTTTGGATATAGATAAATGTCAGTGCTCTCACTTTGGTGAATATGGTGTTGACTAACTGTATAGAATCGTCCATTTAATTCCTGTCCCTTTAAAGGGGTTCTTATTCTGATACTTCTAGATAAGAAGGAAAACTATGCCCTAATTTGGTTCCACTCTAGAAATGACAGAAGTACAGAGTCGTCTGCGTTCACCGGTCTTTGCCGTACCTTTTTACATGGAGGCAAGATAATAGCAAGGAGTCCAATATTGTATTATAGTACTCAATCAAGAAGGTGACCAAGTTTTCCGGCTTAGCAATAGTCTTTCCGTTTTACCATACTATTTCACTGGTAGATGCGTAGGTGTCGAGAAGGTGCAGGAGATTAAGAAAAGCAACGACTTTGATCTGAGCATTTAAATAAGTTTGGAAGAAAAAGGAAGAGAACGTGAAGAAATAAGTGATTGGGTGGAACCTCCCTAATGGTTTTGGTCGTGATTCGATTTAAATTCAGCTGTCTTATTTCTTCCACCGGTCTTAGTGTTTTTTCCTTACTTCTATTTTTGTAGCTCTTCCACCTTTGTGCAATAAAGTTGCTGGTTCCTTGGTCAACTTTTCCTCTTCACCAGCCGTTAGTACCTGGAAAAACGCAGATAAGACAATTCTGTCAGCCCTTTTAGTTCCAAAACACGTGTAAAATCTTTTACAAAAACGAATTTAGGCTTGCACATCCTTTTTCTGCTAAAAATTTGTATCATGTACCATGGTATATATCTGTTATCATGTTTCAGTATAGTTTCAACGAAATTACACCTGGAATCTATTTATCAACTCTGTCATCATTTACCATTTACAAGGGCGGCCGTCTTACCATCAACCAATAAAGAATAATTGAGAATGTACCTTAAACGAGACACCGATAGCATTCAAACAATCCTTTTGTCGACTACATTTTTCATTTAACTTTGTCCTTTCTTGACTGTTTATTTAGAGACTAGGCCTGAACAAATACCAGGAACAATGATAAAAATTCTTGAGGTAAATCTCAATCGACTCCTTATTGTTCAATTTCTAAAGACCCCTTTGCCAGACGATCAATTTATCCCAGTAAGGCAAATTGAAAGCTTACTTACAAATGTTGTTGGAAAATTAAGTCCCGGGTTACAAAAACTGAACAGAATAGCTAGGTAACATAGATAATAAGATGGGTCTGATCTAAGGTTACAGGAATTGAACAAAGTACCAATGACACAGGTTTCCAAGGCATCACTATCAACACATTTTGCGATCCAAGCTAGAGCTAGGTACACATCCTCTAGCCAAGAAGAAAAAATCCTCGCTTTCTCCTTCATAATTTTTTCTTATGCTAGGGTTAGCCAATAAGGAAAACAAAATAAGAACTACAAATTAGAGACTTGGGCTTTCCCATAGTATGGCTCCTAGCATTATTCAAAGCATCTGTTTAAATTTCTTCCTTGGAGTATACTGCAAGGAGGTATTCTATTTGAGTAGCATTCAATGGAAGAATGACCTTTCTGGGGCATTTATCCTATCAAACATTTGCTACATATTAGATGAATAAAAAATCATGAATTCTCTGACAATACGTAACTGGGAAAAAAGGGTTTAACAATTTTTTTCTATCTATCTATCTATTTATCTATTTATCTATATTTATATATATATATATATATATATATATATATATGTTTGTGTAAGTGCTAAACCGTGTGATTCTTGAAAAATTTGAAATTTTATTCAAAGATACAATTTTCCCACCCTATTAGCTTAGGAAGTATTATATGTTTTATTGCTTACCACTCGCTAATGTGTACGTATATATATATATATCAAAATTTCTGCCAAATAGGTTTTTAAATGTAACTAATTTTTTATAAAGAAGTCTTTGGAAAGCACTGTAAGAAGACCATATTACACTTCAGTGATATTAACGTCTGTTGTCGTTTGGGTAAATGCTCCCTACAAGAATAGCAAGATTTAAAACAACTAGTGGAAGATTTAAAAAAGAGTGAATTGAATACAAGTCTGATTTAGTCAAGTTGTGGTAAAAGGCAAAAAAGACGTACAATTAGCGCACCAGACATGGTTATTCCGAAAAACCAGTGGGTGCTTACTTCAATGATTACGTCAATGTCAAATATAACAAAAAGAATTTGGAAAAAAACATGAAAATTTACTTAAAATATTACGAGAAACAATTTGGAGATATCCTAGGGAAAAGAGTGTGTCTGGACAACATCACACCTCCTTTAGGAAATCTAAACCAGGCATCTTTTGCCGAATAAAAAGGTCCATTGATTAGGTTAAAACTACCTTGGTATTCATTATTTTCTTTTCGAGAATATAGGAAAGGTGCAGAAATTGGAAAGGTATCTGTTTTCGGTTAAAACGAGACACCACAGAAAAAGGATAATAATCTATTATCCTTCAGTAAAAGGATAATAATATATTATCCTTCAGTAAAAGGACAATAATATATTATCCTTCAGTAAAAGGATAATAATATATTATATTTTTATGTAAAATAAGTTATTTCCAGTAGTTCTTCTTTTCTGTCCCGTTTTGCTCTATAACAAAGTTTAGGTGAGTGAAAGATACTCCTGAAACTTGGTTACCTCGCACTTTAACGAATATGAAATGGAGGAAAAATACAATCAAGCAACTGATTAACAATATCACATTCAAATTTTCTTAAAAACACCAGTAAAAGTAGCTTTGAATATTCACTAATCTTGTAAATTAACTCAAAGTGATAATGGATAGATTGAGACGTAACAAAGTGATTACAAATTGTTTTCCACACTTGGAAAACTGTTTCTTTTAACTAGTGCATATTTGTGTTTATTCGATCTAAATATTACCTGATGGGTCTGAGATTCATCCTGGAAACTGACCATTTCGCCTTCACCAAACTTTTTTTACGCACAGCAGGGTCAGTTGTCGCTTAAGCAGGTGGTTCCTTATATTGTTGAGCTTTAACTTTAATGTCCAGTTTGTGAAAGGAAAGAGTAAGTTACTGTCAGAGGTCCTTTCTATATTATCTCATGCCAAGGTAGCATTTAAGCCAGAAGGAGAAGAAGATGATAATGTTGTTGGCCTTGTTTAAGACCAATTTTTTTCTGTCATACCACATGCTGACATTCTCCCTTCAACAACGTATGACCCCATATTGTCTACAGTAGCAAAGTGTATCAAGGGGGAACCCCAATAAATGCCCCCAGGGGAGGCAAGTGTTACTTGGGACCTCCGATGAGAAGTTACGTCTGGGAAAAGGGTAGTATTCAGGTCAGATGGAAAAGTAGTAATTCCAATCCAACTGCGGAACAGTGTAATGACCATAGTGCAAGAAGTGCAGCTTGGTATTTTTAAAACAAAAATCAAGCTACGCAATGCAGTCTGCTGGCTTGGATGTACAAGAGAAATTGAACAATTTTGGAAAATGTGCAAGAAGAGGTTATTGAAAGATTCCTTTGCTGAAATGATTAGAAATACAAACAGTCCATTTGAAAAAGTAAGTCCTGACGTAATTGGGCCTTTTTATAAGGCACCACCTAGCTTCAAGTTTATGTTGGTGCTAGTTGACAGTGCAACAAGATTTGTTTGTGTGTGGCCGGGAAAATGAGCTCACTTCGAGGTTTGTGACTGACAAATTAATGGAAACTTGTTTGAGGTATTGTTGTATGGCCTGGTCGGTAGCAGGTAAAACAGTTTACTAGTTTAGAATTTTAGGAATTTGTAGGGAGATTCCATATTGTACACTGTAAACGCAATTTGTATTTTGTAGTTGTTAAACTTTGATAGAGAGAATAACTGGGGATTATTCCAACCATGTAAGATTATGATGCAAGAAAAGTTTGGAAGTAAGCTATCTCTAAGGTCTTGCGGAAAGGAGTGAATAGTAGTTCATGGCAGAACAGGTAAAATCCAAGCAGAAGCAGTATTCGGCAGGGAGATAAAAGGTATAGCTATATTACTATCGAAGGCGGACTACAAAGCAGATTAAAATAAAGCTGTAACGGTACTTGAAGAGGGATTCTGAATGCAGGTTAGACTCCCAAACCAGGGCTATGAGCAGTTAGCATCGAACATCTGAGACCCAATTCAAGCTAGCAGACGTATTGGGAAGCATGTTTTTGAACTTGCTAATGCCTGCAGGTGGAACTTGAGGACGTAAGTGGCCGTCGAAGCTTCAGACAATACTGTAGATTTAGCTAGCACATAG
>RDPX01000319.1:89534-103246 GCA_003991215.1 Morbakka virulenta
TGTGTGTGTGTGTGTGTATGGGCTAGCCATTTGAAATTGCTAGACGTCTAAGTTGACTTGTGTCTTCCTAGCATACGCCAATACTGCTTTAGGTGAGTGGCAAGCCACTCAAGTCTTCCTTGATGGTGACCAAACATCTGTTGTCGGATACAGTCCAGTGCTGGACATGAAATTAACCAGTGTTGAAGTGTGTGTGGATGTTGTTCACACTTCGGACAAGTCGAATCGGTGTCAGGATCCAGACGTGTAATGTTGAGTTGTTGTTTTTCTTTAATACATAAAAATATAAATATATATATATATATATATGTATTATGTACGTATTATATATATGTATACTTTTTGTCTTTTCTTAACGGTTTGAATCCGGATTGAAAACGTGGAAAACAAAACTTTCTCCGGTTTTTTGGAAATCACGTCTTGGAAATTAAAAATGCCACATTAAAAAAATCACCAACTTTTAGGATTGTTCGACACTATATTGAAGACTGTTGTAATGACGTCACCTCACATCGATACTTATTTCTGTTATAGTCTTGCTGGCTGGCTTCACTCGCCAGCAGGCCTAGCACAGGGCACTTGGGGATTAGGTAACCATCTCACACACAAAAATCTATGTTCTATTCTCTTCCTGGGGTTGACTGTTCACTCAGCGAATTACTGGGGCGCGAGAGCTATTTTTCAAGCTGTCATCATGAAAATTGGCATGGAGACATTTCTTGTCAATATGCATACTTTCATTTATAATCATTGATATTTACATCCTCTAATTAAGGAATAATTAGATAATTAAACTTTCCCTATGTTAAGTAATTACATGGTGCTTATGATACAAAACTTTGTTATTTGTTTAATAATCTCCCTCACTGAAAGTGTGACAGGATGGCCTAGCGGTCTGAGGCGCCAAACTCAAGGTTGTTACACCAATCTCTAATAAGAGGTTCCCAGCCCACCAGCTTTGGAGTAAGTTCGAGTCCCACTTCCGACAACAATATATATTTAACAAATTTTTTTTTTCTTGACCGAACTTTACATTTACAATCTATTGGATCTAATGTTTTAGCTACAAATCATAAAAAACGGAATTAGTAGTTAAATTATTTGTTCTGCTGGCGAGCGAAACGAAGTTAAATTCTCCTTGAAATATGATTAGTAGCAATTATCCAGCGCAACTCAGTGATTTAATTTGGAACTTCGGTAAAGACAGCACAAGTGTCACATTTCCAACGTCAATTTGGTGAAGTTTGAAACAAATAAACACTGGAAATGTGGGAGGAGGAGGGACATATTTGAAGTGGGGGTTTTACACCACTTGCTGGTTGAGAGCCAAAACAGTTCCAAAAGAATGCTGTTCAAAATTTGAAAAAAAAGATTATAGTAGCTGAATTGTGGGAGGATCAGATACTGCCATACCAAGTTTCAGCATGAACTCAATTTTGACAACCAATCTAGCCACATTCATAACTCACCTGAAGGCCAACCCCATCATGGATAACCGTAAATAATATATCAGTCCCAATAGCAGACCCTGTGAGCGACCCAGTAGGACAACCACCCTCCTGCTAATTCCTGATGAACACTAAGGGAAAAGTATTAGTAGGAGAGTCGTATACTCCTAGTCATTAACATTGTCAACAACACCTGCAACCTTACATCTGAGGAAATCGACAAATCATTATCAGAAAAAGAGAATTTCTGGATTGGCTACTTATTGACACAGCACAAGGGTCTTAGTGGTACTCATAATTGAAATACGAATAAAAGAACGGAAAGAGAGGAAGGTTAATTCATTTTTTGCATTTATTCTATGCACAATACTATAATATTATTTAACAACGTAGTTGGTGTCGTCATTTCACACTTGTTACAAATGATTGCAATAATTGCTGACAGATTTTCCATTAAGTGGTCTCGCACATGAAAGCACTTTGGTTAAGACAATAGGATTTTATTCTCTTGCGCAACTAATGTGTTTTTTTATTAGTGTTAATATTGAAGATATTTCTCTTTGTAAAATTGTGAGAAGTCAGTTAAATCTGATGAAATATAATGTCTTTTCAAGCATCTTTTTAATGTACCCTTGTTTCCATGCATTTTGTTGGGTGTAGTTGTTGTAGTCTTCAGATCAGTAAACCTAATGTGAGCTTCCATACAATTCAAGACTCTTTGGTGTTCACACACACACACACACACACACACATATATATATATACTTATATATGTATTTAAATATATGTCTACCGTACCTTACTTTTTATTTGCAGATAATGTCGATAAAAGTAAAAAGTTCTAGTGTTTCAAACAGCCCAATGAGAAATCCTGTTGAGTTGAAAGGTGCCCCTACTTAGCTCTGGGTTTCTCATTTTAAGTAGAGAAGCTTGTCAATAACGCATGAGTTGTGACTATAATCTCGCTTAGAGGACTGAGCTTAATTGCCTTCGCAGTCTTTGCGTAACTGTCTGACAAATGTGTTCTTGAAAGTCATCCTGATTCTACTCCTGATAAGCAATACATGACATACATGACAACTTTCTCGGTTATGATGACAAAATTTCCAGTTTAGGAGATAGGAAACAGGGGTACTCAGAGTTTCACCTGGATCAAATATCCAATTTCTACTGGTAATTTGTTATAAATAATATTAACAGGCGTTCTTGTTCATGGGTCATGATATATAAAGTCGCAAAAAGAAAAATTTTATCTAACTTCATGTCTACAAAGACAATTTTATTGTTTTCTTTCGGTATATTTTTCCTCAAGCATAATAAATTTTCATTATCTTGAAAAGTACAATGCAAAAACCAATTTGACGTTACAGAACAACAATGTTGATCACAATTTTTGGTCCGGTACAAGACTTTTGGGACATGTCTGTGGTCATGACACCTACGAACATCAAATGGCAGAATAATTTCGATATGCAATTATTCCCTTGTTTTCAAAGCCGGTAAATATATTACAGGCAGATGATCCGGAATTCTATTGATAGGGGTTTTATCAGAATAGAATAGAGGGAATAAATAGTGTGAAACCTATGTAGAGATATCAATACATTAATTATGTTTCGAACCACCAGCTGAATTCTTAAGAGAGTGATATGTCTCTATTATTCTCACAAGCTGTGGACATTATAAGTGTAAGTAAATAAATGCATCATTGAGGTTATTAAATCCAATAACTACAACCAAAAGAGTGTTGAGCAATATTGACCGACAAGCAAATATGAAGAGGGTAGAAAAGGAAGAAGAAGAGGTTCACGGGAATTGTCACCATATCGAAGGCATTTCCGGAATACTGCACACTTTTTCAATACACGCTTTTTTTTATAAGCAACGCAATATTTTGACTCAGGCTCGCTGTTGCTTAGCTTTTGCAGGAAACCAGCCTAATTAGTTGCTTAGCTGTTACTTAACATTTGTAGCCCCTCCCCCTTAAGAAAAAGAGGACGTTTTCCCCCTCCTCCCCTCTATAAGGAATAGTTTTATTTAAAGATGAACATCTGTGTTGGTACATGAACATGGCGCCAGACACTGACGTCATTAAAATTTCGAACAGGCAAAAGAACTAAAAGAGATCATTCTACTGTATTATATTGCATTCTATTGTTTATTATTAGCTATCAGCGAACTTCTCTCCTGCATTAAATTTGGTTTTTAGTTTTTAGTAATATTGGTTTTTAGGATTTTTAACTTGTTTTTATCGAAGATATTCTTCTGTTGAGTAGAAAATAGAATTTCTCAAAANCAGGCAAAAGAACTAAAAGAGATCATTCTACTGTATTATATTGCATTCTATTGTTTATTATTAGCTATCAGCGAACTTCTCTCCTGCATTAAATTTGGTTTTTAGTTTTTAGTAATATTGGTTTTTAGGATTTTTAACTTGTTTTTATCGAAGATATTCTTCTGTTGAGTAGAAAATAGAATTTCTCAAAAATAATTTTGTACGGTACATGAAACGAGCCTGGGTTGTTGCTTAACAGTTGCTTAAAATTTCGTAAATTTCGAGCCTGGCGTTGCTTATAAGATGTTGCTTATGAAAAAAAGCGTGTATTTCACAATAGGTTTTACTCAAACAAAAATAAAACGAAACATTGTCATGAACTCAAAAACACAAATGAAATAGTATTGGCTGGGATATGGTGTATTGCACTTGTTCAATGATACGAGAAAACTCTTTATGAAATTACTATAATTCCTGTTCCTGAATAATAGCGTTTCCGTGCAATTTGCACATATACACAAAACATTTCCTTGACTTACAGAGATGAGGAAATCAAGCTCCTCAATCGCATTACCTTCCTCGACTGGTATGTGGTCAACTAGATCCTAAGGTGAGCATAATTTTTTTGCTTGACTCGCTGTTTTTCCTAGTGGGCCTTTAGTTAATAGGACCCTGGGGCCATTAATACCATTCGCAGGAATCTATCCATGAAAGACCCTGAAAGACGGGACGAGAAAAACTAAAGATTGACATGAGCCACGCAATACACCAATCACAGCAAGATGCACCAATTACTTTCCAAAGTCCACCCGTTTGAGGGCATTTTGGCTGGTCAAGAATTAGTGTCCAAGAATGTCAAGACCACAGAACCTGCAGACAGGGACTCAAAACCCGGCTAAAGAGAAGCTTGGTCTTTCATTGATGGTACGCCTGGTAAACAGTAAGCATAGTTTTCAGATTCCCATCTATGAAAGACCTGAAAGGAAACAACAGATCAAGAGAAAGTAGGACAGGAAGCACGCAAGACAAAATAAAATGTAAGACTTACGGATCGCCCCTTCAGGACCCTCCTTGGGAAGACCCTTCCTCTTGGGTTGGTCTTCAGCCAGTGCTCAAGCACCTCGAGACCACCTGTCCTACATGGTTAGGCCCTATAGCCAAAGCCCCTACCAAGGAGAGAACACCACTCTACACTTAATCTTAGCCAAAAGGCCGAGAAGCTATTTTTTTATACCACGAACCTTACATTTATATCGTTTTAAAAAGTAATAGACTTTGTTCACATTAACAGGATCATTGACTGTGAAGTTAATTTTTGGAGGGACACGTATTGGCCCATTAACCGCAAGAATGAGCACATGACTTTTGGGACATTTAAAAATGTTCAAAGTAGTCCAGAAATTAACACATACAATGTAAATAACAGATACTGTTATTGTATATCGTTTTCAATGGAATGACATGAATATCATGCTTTTTTGTTTAATGACATTATGATAGTGACAGAAATTAATTGACGATTAAAAATTGAAACCACCTGCTATTCTCATTATTGAATTGATGTTCTAAATACACGACAGTTCCTCCAATATAATAATATATTATATTGCTATTCTACTCGGTAGTATGTCCTTAATAACCTCTAATAGCAAAACTAAATCCATATTGACTTTCTTCCTTTTGTGGAAACATCCCAAATTATGTCATCACACGTGATGTTAAGCGTGTTTGGTCTCATTGCTTGGAAAGATCCAGGTTATCTTTTTGATTTAGTTTTGCGATTTTCAGATGTGACAGCGAAAATATTTATTTGGGATGTTAAAGCAGTGAATTATTAGTAAGCATTCTCGTTATGCAAACAATATAAACATATTCAAAAGAGAAAATTAAGGTACAGTAAAACAGATTCTCAAGGTTAACATCTTTCAGGCAGGCAGACAGACAGACAGACAGACCGAGACACAGAGAGACAGAGACACAGAGAGTGAGATACACACAGAGAAAGAAAGAAAGATTGAAGAGAACAATTGAAGAGAATAACTAAATAAACTCCCACATTGTGTTATTACCACAAACAACAGCACAATACAGAAAAAAATGGACTGATTATTGCATGACCGCAATCATTGCTGTCTGTTTGGGGTTTTTTGTTGTTATCATCATCATTATTATTATCATCAACTTGTCTTAAATTATTGAAATCTTTATGTAGATGAAAGTAAGATGTAAGAGCTTTATCATGTCATGAGTCGTAAGCTTCTTCCGAGCAACGTTTCGAGAGATACTTAAGCCTGACGATGGGAGAAGTATCTCTCGAAACGTAGCTCAGAACAAGCTTACGACTCATGACATGATAAAGCTCTTACATCTATGGCTTCCTCTGAGTCCATAAAGTTCAGAATTTTCATGAAAGTAAGATGTTTATTACAATGATAGAATGATAGAACCAGAGCCCCCAAATTATTATAAGCAGCACTGTGTTAGATAAAAATTCTAAAGGATTAATATGGCTAAAGATTAAAACTAGTCAATGTGATGTAACAAAGGATCCGAAGAAATGCTTTGTAAAAAAGTTAAGTGACAGTTGAAGTAGGCTTCTGTGAAAAGTCCCTAAACTAATAGTAGCTTAGGAAATACAGCAAAACCAAAAACGAAACTTTCCACAGTGACACATGGAAAGTAACAAATAAAATGAAACAGACATTTAAAGTTGATGGTCAATATAACATGACAACCATTGAAATAACATGGGAGTAGAAGTAATAGAAATTGCCGTCACGATGCAATACAGATAAAAATGGAAGAAAGTGACAGGCCCAGGTGGATACCTTGACCCAAGTAATGTAAAGTAGCAATGTTACAATAGCTCCAAGACATAGAGGGGACGTCATAAATCACACGTCCGCCATGTCGGAGACATTGGCGGCAAAAACTGTTCTCCTGTGAGTGTGTCAGTTTCTTCTGTATTTAATTCCGCTTTATTCAGCGATAATAGTAAATTACTACCCTGTTTATAAAGGTCATAGCCAGCAAGATTCTAAAATGCATTAGAGAAACGAATTACAGTTAAAATTGAGCAAGTAAAGACGTGGACAGAAACCTCAGAACTTTGAAGGGAAAAACAATTTAAAATGTCATGATATGTTTAGTTGATTTTTTGTCAAATAATAATTAGTTTTCATTCCTTTTTCCTTCAAAGAGTTCTTTTGGATGCTTTTATTCGAAGAGCTTGATGAAGCCAACACACAACAAAAATCTAGAAAAATGCCTGAGTTTTCGTTTAGCTTTAAGAGACATGTTCTGATTTGTTTATTTGTCACAGAATGAATAACATAACAGCGAAACATGAGAGCAATTATTCTATTTTATTTAATCCATTCTGCAAGAGTAATAAACTTTAAATGATAAAAATGTGAATATTTTCAGTTTCAGATACAATAGCAAGGGGAGTTTCTTTTTGAAGGGGTGGTCTTGGTCCCTTAAGGCACACCTTTTTCATGGATGTAAAATATGTAAATTGAGATGTTAATTTTGGTTCTGTAGTTAAGATAACAGTAGTTGAAGTCTTCAAGCTAAAAATGTAGACTTTGGTTTTTGATAAAAGAAATTTAATAAATTGGTTAATTTTTGCAATAGTTAATTGGGTGGACAGGGCGTTGTCCCCGAGAGACAATTAAAAAAGGGCATTTGGCGGCTTGCCTCGCGGAAAATTGTTTGAGATCCAAGTATTTCAAAAGCTCAAAAAATGACAAAGAATTATATCTTTCTGCTAAAATATATCAATTAGCATCTCCTGAGGATTTGGCTTTCTTACAGACTAGCCTTTTGAAAGACACTACATCTTTACAACTTAAGAAAACTGTATCTTGTTTTCTGGGTACACTGTTGGTACAATACAGTTGTTCAGTCAGTGTATGCAACAGGATAGTAATGTACTAAGGAAATAACTGGATTGGACTTAACATATTATATTGTCAATAATTTTTACACCCCCACGTCATTTGGTTGCCCTTTCCTTAGCTTCAACTGGGGCCCGTTGCTCTTATAGCTGCTGCCTTGTCACAATGCCACGGTTTAATAGTAGGAACAGAAACGTCAAATTATGATGCTATGTCTTTAAATTTTAATTGTTTACTTTTTCATATTTTTTCCTTTACTGCTTGAATTATGTGAGCTGACGCTGTTTTATGTAGAACCATTTTCCTTTTTGGTGTATGTATTAAACAAGTCACTTACAATTTCAGAATTCATTATCTTTAGTAAGAAGCTCCGGCAAGACACCAAGCTACCAGCACCGTTCGGATCTTCGGCATACTTTTGTCCTGTCTTCCTCTTTCGTTCTGTTAGCCACCTTCTCGGTGCCTTTCAGCACCATTTGGTCAAATTTTCAAAGCAATAGCCACTATAAAAAGGTGACTAATAAACTCTCCAACGTTTATCCCCCTGTTATGTTGGATACATTTTAACGAGATCAAGTTTGATTATTGTCCTCTTGATGACGTCTTTCTGGTTTATGGCCTGATGATTTCTTATGTCCAATTCTGCCCAAATAAAATTCGATAGTTGCTCTGACAAATGCGCAGTAGGTTAACGTCCTTACCTTATTTAATGACATCCTCAGATTTCTCTTTAAATTGATTTTTTATCTTCAGCTTGTGTCACAATATGTGACTGAAAGCAGCACGAATATTGATTTTTAACTTTCAAAATTTTTACTTCCCTCGTCGCACTTGTTTATGTTAACTGTATGAGACGTCTATATTCTCTGCCCGATGGCGTTTCATACCAGGCCATCGTTCCAGTGAAGAGATTTGAGATTGTGACAGTCTTTGAAAACAAGAGACCTCAGTTGACCTCCTCGCCGGTAAAGGGTACACTTTCACTAGTGCTTAACCTTTTTAGAAGGTTCCAGATCGCCGTTGGCTTGTAAGGAGTTTGTTCAAGCTTATCCAGTGTTTTTAGTCCCACAGGCTGAAATCGTCTTGTCTTTAAGAGGGTGTATTTCGTAATACATGTGAAGACTACAGGGGAAAAACACATTGCTTACATTTTCGTATTTTTTGAGTTTTAACCCCAAGAGCCATGTACATGTTTCAAAGTTTGTGCCCAATACATTGTCCAGGAAATAAAGCAGTTTCTCCACGAGTTATCACGATTGAAAGAAACGTTGAAAATCAATTTTGTCATTGGCATTCATATCACTTTGTGTATTTTAGGACTTTTGAGTGTATCATCCTGTTTCTTTATCATGGCCAATACTTTTTACTCCACAAAGTTGACATTGTTTATTCCTTTATTTTCTACTCCTACTATGCTTTTTGATTTTATGCTTTGATGCTTTCTATATTAACTGTGTATGTTGTTAAACAGGAGCTTATATAATCAGATTTTTAATTTATTCAATTTTATTTTAAAAGTTGTCTTTCGCTCAAGCAGACTAAAACTTGCAAAACAGACAGCCTGTTTTTTCCACGGGGATTGAGAACTTTTAATTAAATTTCCCTTTTAAGAACAATGGTAGTATACTTTAATTCTCAAGACCTTTCAAGTCAGAGAGAAGACAATAAAGCTATTTAAAGGATAAACAGCAAGCAGGAAAAATAGGCTGACAGAAAACTGGGTAAAGTGGGATATGTCTTCTTCAGGAGATATCGCCCAATGATGATTTGTTACATTTCCCACCCAATCATCGGCACATTCTCTACCTAATGTTTATTTTTCTGGTACTCATTCCACAAAGACGTTAACTTACTTAGTGTAAATAATTATAGTATGTCTGGTAGTTTTTGTATGTTTTTGTTTCAACAATTTAACTGGCTGAGTAAGGCATCATTACACAACCATCTTCTGTCGTCCTCCAGAAACGTCTGCTATTTTATCTATTTTCTTGTCTCCTTTGATCATTTTGTTAGTAAAATGTGTTGTAAGTAACATGCATCTTCCCTTTTTATTCAAAAGAATGACAATTTGTTTTTTAATTTGACGAAATTTGAAGTATTTTATTGAAAGTTTAAAGAGCTTTTTTACATCGCTAAACTAACACAACGAAATTTAACGGAACAAACCTATTTATTATGGAGATAAATAATAGAAGCTGATTGTCGTGTTAATACTGATGCTAATAAGCTCGGTAATAGTGACATTATTAATAATAAGAGATTGAATGATGCACAAATCAAACAAGTAGAGACTAGGGTCAATGAAGACAATGTGTATGAAATAGTGCCGGAAATAAATGAAGGAAATATTGATGAATTGCGTGAGCCAGTTGTGAGGTCGTTAAATTAACGAATAATGAGATAGAGAATGTGATAGATCAGGTTAGAAAACAGACGCATAATGAGAATTCAAATGAATTTATTAATGGGAGCAAGGAGAGAATTGAAACAAATATATATTAAGAGAGTTAAGTAAAACTGAAAAAGATGCCAACGTCTAATGAGAACCTCTCCCTTAACTATCCTTGAACAATAAAACGAGAACTACAATTAAATTCTATAACTTTGGTCTGAGAAATATTGAAGAAAAGATTGATAAATATATGGCGTTGCTTAATAATCTGAAGTACTGTACCGTCAAAACAACATCCCTTCATAGAGGTGTTAAAATCAAAACCAAAAAGAAGCCACAAGTGAACCAACCACAAAAATGGAAAGTAAAAATTCAGAAAGAAATTGATTTTCTCCGGGGAGAAATATCAGTAGTAGATGAAATGTCAAAAGGTGTTAATATTAAGAGCAAGAAGAGTAGAAAGCTTAAAAAGAAGTAGACTAGTAATGATTTGAACTCTATTGCTATCGCAAACGAAGCACTCAAGCAAAAAATGCAAGTAAAAGCACAAAGATCGCGGGGATTCTATCAAAGAAACAAATTTAACAGACAATACAAAGTTTTTATGACGGACCCAAAGAAGTTTTAAAGAGAGCGAGGAAAAAACAAAATTGGAGATGGAGAGCCAACAAAAATACAAGACATGGAAGAATTCAAAAAGAGTATATGGGATAACGAAAAGAATTTTAAATCTGAAGCGGAATGGACATGTGGAGAGGAAGAAATACTGTCTGGTGTTAGTGAACAGGAATGGGAACCAATAACGGTCGAAGAACTCCAGCCTGCCAATATAATAACTCAGGCTCAGGTTATTCCATCTTCCACAAAGTTAAAAATCGTATTTTCTACATGGATGACCTGAAACTATTTGCGAAAAATGACCAACATCTAGAAGGCTTACTTTCAACTGTTAGTGAATTTATTAAAGATATTTGCATGGAGTTCGGAATTATCTATGCAAAGGCAACATTTATGAAAGGAAAACTACAAGAAATCACATACCACTATCAAGGAACTAAACTCGGAGTCAATCTATAATAATTTGGGGGTGAATGAAGGAGACGAAATAGAGGAAGCCTTAATGAAAAAAAACCAGAAAATAATATTTTCGAACTATAAGTCTGGTCCTTAAAACAGAGTTGAATTCGAAGAATCGAAACCGGCTATCAATACCAAGGGTATTGATAGCCGGTTTCGATACAAGTTGTACAGTATAGTTTAAACATAACAAATTGGAATATATCTGAATTACTGCGAATGGATAGAAAAACAGACAAACTTAGCATCGAACAGGTCGCTTCATCCGAATGCTGAACCTAGAAGGGAAGGAGGTCTTGGCCTTGTTCAGTTGGAACTTTCTTTCAAAACAACAACGATAACGATGAAACATTATTTAGAATTCTCAAATAATTGGATGATGCAAGTGGTTTTGCAACACGAAAATAGTAAAAAGCTTTACTCAGTATTCAGTGAAGTACGAAATTTGAAATTGAATTAGAAATTGAACCAATAGTTGAAGATGGTGACCTCCATGCAACATACCTTAAGGGTAGAAATTTTCGCGAGCACAAATTTGTGCAATTTTGGCGAATTGTGGTCGATTTCACGAAATTAAATACCCGCGAAATGAAAATTAAAAATTTCAAATTTCAGTTCTTTCTTGCTTCCTTCCAGAAATGATAAAGAAGTATTCCAAAAATCTTCGATACAACCATTTTTTTCAATCAAGCACAATAGTTACTGTGTTATTTTTCTTTTTCTTTTCAGGATTTTGAAACATTTCTCGAATGTCTCTTGAGCGAACGGAGCTAACATCCTTTTTCTTTTGTCTATGTTTCTCTTGCTGTGGTTGCTGCTGATCTCATTCCAGGTTCAATTTTGATATCGGTTTCATTTGCTAGTGAAAGAAAAGTCCTAATGATTTCCTCTTCTTTTGGATCAAGATAAAATTCTTTGAGCAAATCTTTGAACCGATTAAGCAAGAGATGGTTCACGATGCTTCCAACCATTGTAATCGTCACATCGCATTGAAATTCAAGCCCGCCTTGAATAAGAGGGCTTTTTTGTAATGGCTTCCACGGATCGTCAGTGAAATCTTTGCTCCTCTGTCTTCTATGAACTTGGTGATTCTACTGATTTCCGTAGGCAAATGTCCTACGATTTCGCCCGAATCAAGTTTGCACACTTTCATAGAAAATATATCATATGGATTGTTCTTCTCATCTGTACATTGCAAAACCTCACCGTTTTCGGGTTTCGAACTAGCCTTGTAAACATGGAAGCCCCTTACAGCAGCACTGAAAATAATATTTTTATTCACCGTTTCACTAACAGCAACTTTCAAATGAAACCTACGTGACTTTAGCGAAAAATTTTGTTTTTGTCTCTCCTCTCCTCCAGAAAGATAATGTTTCATAATGATCAATTTTGAAATTAACATATGCGACGGAGTGCATGGTAAACGAATTTTCGAATGTTTTATTAGAAAGTCACAGGTCATTTGTGATTTTCGCTTTTAAAGAACAACAAAGCAAAATGTCGCTACTAAGAATATTTGAAAAACAAAAAGCTAAAGAAAGTTTAAACGAATAACAATGTAACATACAAACATTATCTGGGAAAGGTAAAGCCAACTGAGAAGTGAACCTATCATCGAACTCCCCTACACAAGATGAATCTGGGAAGTGAGAGAATCACGTTTTTTCGCACGTTTTTATTATATCAGAGAGTCTAAATTTCAGCTGAGGCTGGATGTTCTGATTTTTCATACTTTTTCGGCCTCAGATGTTTTTATTTGTGTTCTTCCAACACAAAAAGTGAATTGAGAGTTTTAAGTCTTTCAGCATTTTTTTTTTTAATGTAAGGGCTTTTTACGAGTTTTGAAGAATCTTAATTTTTGGTATTCGCGAAAATGAATACCCGCAAAATACAATTTTTTCGGCTCGGGAAAATAAATACCCCCGAAAATTTCTACCCTTAAGGCAAGTAAGTAGCAAAAAAAAGCGAAAGAACATGTTAAAAAGAAAGGTCAAAGCCAACTAAGAGAAATTTACAGTCAGAAGGCTCTGCATGGTCAGTATGTAATCCGAAGCCTAAACCCTAATGTCGATCAACAAACAACCCATCAGTTTGTGAGGAGTGCAGAATTGAAAGCAGAAACTGAAAGCTTTATCACAGCTGCGCAAGACCAAAATCTCTTCACACGAAACTATCAAGCGAACATCTTACAAAATGTAGCAGACCTGAAATGCCGTTTCTGTGATAAATTTGTTGAAACAATGGACCACTTAGTGTCTGGATGCCCTGTCTTAACCCCAGTGGGTAGTGTCAGGAAATTGCCCCTGTTACTAGTTATTTTGTTTTGTTTTGGTTTGTAAATATTGTATCTAGGATTCGTGATTACCGATAATTTCTCTGTGGTATTGACGCAAGTAGACGATTGTTCTCGGCAAGAACTAAGTGAGTCACTTGGGTTAGGTTCAATGTCACGGGCAGTATTGCGTGTGTGACATCGGTAATTTGCATGTAGGCGTGTGAAATTTAGAAATCAATGAAGCCGATCATATTTTAGATGTGATTCATGTAATTAGACATTCGCATATATACTTGTGATTTTGTACTTCAAGGTCGTCGTTTGAAGTGATCTTCGTTGTGATAAG
>RDPX01000319.1:109042-132519 GCA_003991215.1 Morbakka virulenta
CTCTCTCCTCACTCCTAATGTCCTCATATCCTCTTCAATTCCGTCCATATATCTTCTCTTTGGTCTTCCTCTCTTCCTCTTCCCTGGCAGTTGCATCCTCAACATTCTCCTCCCGATGTAGCTATCTTCTCTTCTGACCACGTGTCCGTACCATCTCAGTCTTCCTTCCCTTTGCTTCTCTCCTAATCTTCTAACGTGTGCTGTTCCTCTGATGTTTTCATTTCTGATTTTATCTAGCTGTGTGACCCCAAGTGACCACCTCAGCATTCTCAACTCAGCCACTTCCAACTCAGCTTCCCTACATTATGTATTTCTTAAATTAATAGCACCTGGACTACCGGCACAACCATCTGCTGGCAGTTTTGATGGACCGGTTCTTACACATTCTTGTAGGAACATGTTAAGTTCTGATCTAATAACATAAACTGAGGGTGTTAATTTGCAGTAGCAATGAGTACCGTTGTTGTCGAGTAACGACAATTCCTTTTTGAATTCTTGACTTAGGATCATAATCATGTCGTGAGTGGTAAGCTTGTTCTGAGCTATATTTTGAGATATCTTGAGAGAGAAGCATCCCCCGGAACGTAGCGGAAAAAAGACTTACTACTCACTACATGATAAATACCCCATATCAACGATTTCTTTCGTAGCAATTTCGTCCCAGATGAATTTTCTCTTAAAGTAAGGTGTCTCAGGGCGATTATGCCCAAAGGGTGTTTTGTCAGAATGGATTTTGCCTGAGGATTTTGTCTCAATGATATTTTCGTAGGGATTTTGTCTGGAGAGATTTTTTCGAGAAAATTCTATCGGCCATCCTCCTATTTCCTCCCTTTTTCTCGTCGTCGTAATGTTCTATTTCTTTTTCTTAATACAGATACTTGTCTTTCAAATTTTATCTTAAACTTTCTTCTCCTCTTTCTTGGTAGCTTTCAAGCAGTCAACACATCTTTCTGCAAGTGCTCATTAGCGTACCGTCTTGAAACTTGTTTGCAATAAATGGAGGCTTTGACACTTTCTTCCATTCCCTTGTCTCCTGGTTAAATTTGATCATTCCTCTCTGAAGTCCTTTGTTTTTTCATAATCCTTTTCCCGTTTTAATGTCCTTCTACCTTTCCCTTTTCAACTCCTGATGAAGATAAGTGATCTATTGCAACCTTGCCAGAAGTGAAAACGGCATAAATTTCAGAAGTCTTTGACTTTGTGAAGAGAAAACCCCAAAAGATTGCATCAAACTTCCCTGTCAACATTTTAACCCACAAATAAACAACAAAGGCAAATTTTAATTGTTTTAATTTGGATGAACATGTTTGAACTCATTCTAACGGATTGGGTTATGGGGGGGGGGGGGGTGCTCATTGACGATGCAGTCAATGGAAACATAACATTCTTGAAAATTAAACTGGGAAATTAGGCAACAACTTCACAACTCCACTGGTGGAGTGGTTCATGGTCTGTGTGACTTCAACTATCAGCCAAGAATTTACCCTGCAATCATAATTGAATGGCGAAGTTAGAAAATTTCTGAAAACTAGTTATTTATTGGTTACACCCTCCCTCATTCTTGTATGGAAGAAATTTATAACTCACTCCCTAAAAGTATTATTTTTTAACCTTTCTGGGAAATTTTAATAATTATGATTTGGTGGGAAGTTCTTTATGGACTCCTTGGCAGCCCAACAACACAACAACAGCAACAACAACAAACATCATGTTTGCCCTCAGTAATTTATTTGCTCACTGAAATGATCACTTCAACCACAACTCTTCCCTGAGTGCGACCTTGGCCTTTGGTCTCAGTCACAAAGATTAGACAGTTGTCATGAGAAAATACTTCTTTATGTAGCAACATGTTAAGAGAGGCTTATTAAAATACCATTTTTCGTCCTTTTTTCTTGGAAGAGAGCACAGCTGCCTTCATATCCCGGTAGCGAAAGGGAAGAGAGACAGCTGCCTTGTGTCAGTTTTGTCTCACTGCTTCTGGCGCCTCTATTGAATAAATATAACGGAAACTGACAGATAAACTCAACTAACCCAACACCAAACGACCGCGAAACTTTTTTTGTTACAGTTTTCTGTTTTGTTCTACTCCGTGTCTTTTTTTGTTCTTGTTGTCCAATTCATGAAACCAGCGTTCTCATCAACACTGATATGGAGTCTCATGGGAAAGAGAAGGCGGGTACGTCATTTCCTACTGTTGTGTTTTCTTTTGCTTAACAAGACGATGACGCCAAGGTAGCAATTACCGACAAAGTAGATCTGAGTCCAAAGAGACTCGAGATGGGACATCAGACAACATAGAATTCATGAAAAGATACGTTTGCAATCTTTTATTGATGACAAACCAAAGGTCATTACGAGCCCCAAAACAAAAGAGGGATTTTGTTTGTCAGTCTGCTACACCAATAACATAATATAACACGTAGTTAATTTTGACTGCGTAAAAGCGAGTGCAGTGAATCAGATTTTTCTCTCCTTCGTTCCTTCGTTCCTTCTCTTTGTGTGTTAGGGAGATTACGTGAAGGCTCACCTAAAAAAGATGAGCAGTGTGAAATTGGTACGCAATCATCAATTACAGGAAAGCAAAAAGCACGGTACGATTCACCTGGAAATCAAAATCCCAAGACCTTGGTGTCCAACTTCATTTTTTCCTTTTGATTTTCAGTCCTTCTATAACAGTCTCCATTTTGCGTGTCAAGAAATAAAATATTTAATGTTAAAGTGATTTGATATGTTCACTCTTTAATAATCCTTGACCATGGGCGCTAATCAGAACGAAAATGGCCTTGCAACAGCTAAAATGTTCTATGGGATTCATGACACTCGATAAAATTCTACGACCTTTGCGGGGGTGACATTTTGTTGGGACATAATATACAAATCGGAACACATTCTGAATGCATATTTACACAATGGCTCCTACATAGTTGCATTGGCTGAGTATTTCAAAATAATTTAAACTTAAACGTTAAATTTTGTCACTAAGGAAAATTGTGTTAGGTTTTCTTTTCAGATTTGAAGATTGGATTAGGTTTAGCCTAAAAAAAGCAACATTCTTTTTCAATTTGATTTTATTGAAATTCTCTTATTTCACCTGAACCAAAAAACTTACTCTTTGAGTGATTTGTCCTTGGCNAAAAAAGCAACATTCTTTTTCAATTTGATTTTATTGAAATTCTTTTATTTCACCTGAACCAAAAAACTTACTCTTTGAGTGATTTGTCCTTGGCACCGGGGGAGTTGAGATGGTTGATCAAGAGGTAAATAAGAATAAAAATACTCCCCTACTCCTATATAAATAGATAGTTAATTAAATGTATATGTGTGTATATATCTGTAGTCTGTAGATATGTATATGCTTATATATATGTTTATATATAAATATATATATATATATTAACTTAAAAAGGTTAGTTATGATAATGAGTGATTATGGGCAGGTTTACTTTTCTTTGTTTTTATATTGATCCAGTTACATTGAGTTAGAATTTGTATCATGTTTTCAAATTTGGTCTTTAAATACATTTTTTCATTTTTATACTAGGTGGGTCTTGACTCGAAGGATATGTCAATTATTTTTCAAGCGTCCTAAGCTGGTATTTCTTCCTAAATGAAAGTATTATATTTTATTTAGTAGAATTGGATCAAATTTATTGTGATAATGTGAATTTTCTTAACTTCAATACGATATCGAATTAAAAAGGGAGAAAAAGAGCACTTTGGGAGGGGGAGCAAGTCCAGCCCTGTTTTACAAGATCTGGGAATGAGATTTGCTCAGCGAAGCGAAAAGGGAATAAATCTGGGGAGAAGACCAACATCAAGGCGTGTATTTCGAGAAAGATCCCCTTGGTAAGAAAACGTTTGTAAGATTTGCTGGTTCCTAACACGTGGATACTTCACAATGGCAAGAAATATTCTTCTCCCAGTTGACGGCAGTAAGCATAGTAATCGAGCTTTTAGCTGTAAGTATCCTTGATTTTACTCACGGGAGTCTTTACCTTTTCTTTCCATGTTATGTCATGTTTAATTGCCTTTGAAGTGCTACGGATAAGCCATTGTCACATTTTGGAATTCAGGCATATCCGTTAGTGAATCGTGACAAAAATCTCTCGATTGATGGACTTAAAGTTATAGGTTAAAAGCTAAGTAATATGGGTCGTATGAATTGGTATTATAATGTTATTCAAGCTGCTGGAAGGGTTGTGTTTGATTAAAATTAATGAAGTTTTTTTGCAAGGCATATTTTTGGTCGTGAACGTTACCAGTTGTGAATTTCGATTCCTGAACAACGATAACCTTTTAAAGGGACATGAAAAAGGGCAAATTTTGATTTGACTTCATGTTATCACTCTAAAGTCCTGTTAAATACAGTCAATAAAGACACGTTGACTGTTTCAGGCCGAACTCTTGAAGAAACTGCGTTATTTCCGCAATGATAACATTGACCGTTTCAGGATGAAATTGGAATAAAATTGGGTTTTTTTTAACGGTTTTGATCTGGTGTCAGACTCATAAAGCGTTGATAAGAAATAAAAGGTTTTAAAGCTTTAATAAGGATGACAGAAATTTAACTTGAAACCTGGTCTTGTGAAATTTTACCCCGGTCAGTTTTGACCGGAAGGTCTGTGAACACAGAGGTGGGAAGACGAAGGCCGTTGCAATTGTGTTTTGGTAAAGAGCTGATAGATAATAACCAAGGTTTTGCATGTCGTCAATACATGTGTATGTCAAACCACAATTTACCCCGACAGCCCCGCAGACGACAGTCAAGCTTTGATTCAGTTACCTTAGAACACTCTTACTCCAGTTGCAGAGCAGCATTGGACAACCACCAACTCTATTTTACCAAACACTAACTAATCTCCTTTTTACACCATATTAATATACCAAGTTGGCAGCCTTGTATCTCATATCTGCCAATGATTTGCCCTTCATAACATTTAAAACGCATTGGTTTCTATTTTTGAAGTACTATTCTTGCTTTAGACTGTTGGATTGAAGCTATTTTTACGACGTTCAAATAAAGCAATCGTCAAGGTAGGCATATATTTATCCCGGTGCCCTAATGTGGGGAAAGCTTCATTATCTCTTGACCTATGTTCTGCATTTAATTAGGTCACCCATCTGTGGTCTTCATAACTCCTGATGAACATCCAGGTCATCATTTGACGGTTTTGACCGAAGAAATTTGTTTCGGTGTGATGGTGCAGTTTGTTGAGACAGGCAGCGTGATCACTTCATACAATGTTCACAGGAATGATGATGATCTTCATACTCATGTGCTGATGAGTACCACGAAAAGTTGTAATTCGTTTTGTTCGTCCAAGACTTGATGTATTTTGCCGGCTTTTTTGTGGCGATTCCCCCGTAGAAATTTCCTTTTCCTGTTTCTTGATTCATCTTACGAAACGTGCACATGCTCACATCTTTTCGCCATGTTTTCATCAGGCGACGATCAAAACTTAAAAAGATCACTTTTTTTTGCTTCACATTCTGAGGTCATTTCTTTCACAAACTGGGTCTCTTATCAGGGCGCACGTCGGGATTTTTCCAATTAAACACAAAATAAATCTGGTATCTTCATTTTTTCCCCCAAACATCCAGGCATACAATTTTTAGTAATTTCTAATAGGTTTTTTTGCACTAGTGGCTTAGTTTAGGTTTCCTTCTCTTGTCTTTGTCTGGTACGTTTCCGTCTTTGCTCTCGTCATTTTTATTGATGCCGATCCTTCGTTAATATTGCTCTGGCAGTAGGACGAATTTTGTATTTTATGTGTTTTGTGACGTGATTATTCGTCACAACGTTGTCGCCACACGGATGCCTTGCATTTCTTATTGCTCTTAATAGTTGAAGTACTTTTGAGAATAATATGGCTGAGATTGAATTGCAGTTGAAGTGAATTTCGGCTGATTGGTATTTCCCCTGTAAACGGAAGCTTTTCTTTGCTGACAAATACTTTAAATTGCCGGTAATGGATTGTCATTTAAAGGGTATTTTTCACTGTCTGCATCCAAGGTCTTCCATTAATTACCTTTTCTTGTAGGGTGCCCTTCTGTGTGAGCTATAACCAATTGGAAACCCATTTTCAGGAAGATATTAACTTACCATTTTCAACTTGAATGTGGGGTAGTGTTGGATGGTAGTTGGTATGGCTTGTGAAATCATTGTTCAGTATGGTGATACCTTGACTGCAGTTTGGCATTGTTATGGCAACGGAAATGATAAAAGAGTTGAAGAATACTTTGTTCCGAGACTGACATTTGAAACCCAATCAGATGTTGTTGGTCACTGCAATTGTTGCCAACTTTTTATATTAAGCGAAGTGCTTTTTTAATTTTGAGGTATGTATATTCTGTAATTTATTAGGCAGATTCAAATGGCCTAACAGAAAACACAGATTGATTTTAAATATTCCACCAATAAAATTATGGTAATCAAAATGAAAACATTTTTAACTTGAACACTTTGGCCAGCAAATGAAAAAAATATATAAATCTAATATTTGTGAGAAAGAAAGTAATAATTAACAGAATCTCTGAAATTCAAGAGCATGGTGCATGTTTTTTTGTAAGGAGAAATAGGTGCACTCGTATACCTCGCAAATTATTTTAAAAATAGTGACCTTTGCAGCACCAGCAAGTTAATAGTACCATTTGTAAGTGGTGCAGATAAGTCATGATTGCCACTAAAATTACACTGTTGAAACAGTACAGGTTGGCTAAGGTCCAGTTTGTTTCTTAATAAAGGGGTTTATTAGAAATTATGGAGATAATATACCAGCTGATATCCGTGTAAAAGTATTGTTCCTTGCATTTGACACTTAATTTTATAGATTCATGGGTGATAATTACAGGTAAGAATGAAATGTTACGTCTTGCAGGAAAAAATTTCAGAAAATGAATTGTCAATTAGAGATGCACGTTAAAAGTGGACCTAAATTCTAAAACCCAGAGTTATCCCCTGTATTTTCCCAGTGAATAGAAATCCAAGAAATATTTGGATATAATACTTTCAAAAGGTTTGTAATGGATTTTAAGAGGGCTTGGCCAATGCATTAACATGGTATTGTTTTTATTGTCTGAATGGGGTTTTTTTCTATGGCTACATGTCTCAGAAATGGTTTGGAAAACACACAAATATCACAATTTGAAAATATTGGGCATACATCAATATAGTTGTGTTTGTATTGTAATAGCTTTCTGAGATCATAGAAAGAAATAGTGAATGCACTCTTAAATTGAAATATGATTTCAAATCAATGTGACAAATTTTCAAATTCAGGTTATATGAAAGATAAAATAGAAGTGGCAAAAAGTACAAAAATACTAAAGAAACGTACATTGTACAGTGTTATGGGATAAATGCTTAGTGAAGGGGAAAGATTGTTATTTGAGATTGGCATTTTCTGGATGGAACACTGGAAAGTTGTTATTGTGGAGGAGTAAAACGGGAATAGACTGGGCTTTATCAACAGTAAAAGTTTATTTGTTTCCCAAGAAATGTTGAAACCTGGTGCATACAACCAAGAAAAGAGAATAAGAGGAAAAGAAAAATCATAGTAAACCAGAAAATAATGTAGGGAACAGTTTTGCAATAGCTCTCTTCCATCAACATTTTGACGTATTGTATGTACAACTTATGTTTTCTTTTTTCCCTGCAGTTTGCTTGGATCACATCTTTAAGGAAGGTGATCATTTACACTTTGTCCATATTACAACTACACCACACTTGCCAACATTTTCTTTAGAAAGTAAGTATCATATTTTTGTAGTAGGTGATGTTTAGTATTTTTACTTGCATTGATGATTACTTTTTTGTGGAGAAAACAACGTGCATGTTTCATGCTCCAACAACAACACACAACATGGAAAGAAAAATATGATGCCCAGAATCCAAACACTGACAAAGTTTTATGCACCTCCTTATCCACAATTGCTAAAAATGAACCTAAATAAAGCAGAAAAAATGTAAAATTTAATGGTTTATTTTTGTTATTCTTTAAATATAATTTGTTAACTCTGACAGCACAGTTTTTGTTGAATGCTTTTCACAACTTTCAATGTCCTCTCCAGAAAAGGGGCATTTATGAGCATTAATGTCTTGTGGTGTTAGTATATATATATATATATATTAAAGCCCAATAAATACATCCCATAATGGACTTTTTTACAAATATATAACCTAATAAATTATGATAATTAGGCAGATTTGCAATATTTGGGGGGGTTGAAATGGATTTACACTTAATTCTCAGTTTGGTCAATGATTTTTATATCTAAAACTAAAGTTGTATGCAGAATAGGAGGCTTCGTTTGTTTGGTCATGTGGAGAAAATGGACAAGAATGCTTGGGCAAGTAGATGCAGAACAATCAAGGTGACAGGAACCACTGACAGAGGAAGACCAAAGAAAACATGGGAGGAAGTGATAAGGATGGATCTGAAACAAAAAGTCCCTTATATACATTTTAAGTTAGCTTCGTAGGGAAATCTTTATTTTATCAGTGGCTTGAAGAAAAGTATTGGGATACAGTTAAACATGAAAATAAATGGCATTTATAAGGTGCAGGTCTATGGGAATGGTACTTTTTCACCAAGACAAAATTTACACTAATTGTATAACAGTGGAACTAACAGGAAATAGAAACCAACTTGTAGGGAAAAAATGTGTCACAATATATCACTTTTTAAATATTGGTTTAGCATGATACACCACTAAGCCATTTTAACAGATACATTTATCACATCTTGGGCAGTACTTTACTGTTGTGACTTGCTTACATTTACCACTAGAATTATTTTTGTTAGATATCATCTCCTGGGTTTAGGCAGAAGTAGTTTTCAGCAATTCTGTCATCACCACTAATAGATGGCCTACTTACTTCATGACCAAGCTTTGATGATTTCAGATCTAATAATTGCTACATCAATTAATATACAAGATACATATGAACATGTGCTTGCCTCTTTAAGGCAAGCAGAGTGTACTTTGCACTCCTGCAAGCCTAAAAAACCTTTGTTCCTCCACTTAACAGACTTGCTCTAACAGAATGCATAATACAGTAAAAACTGGACACACTTATTGAGACCCTTAATATGTATATGTTGTAATCAGCAAATAACTTGTACTTGTTGACTAGTTTCTGCCTTTGGCTGGAAGAAATGTTTTCTTAATTTTCTTCATTACCATGTAAAGAAGATAAGGCAATAAACATCTATCATCAAAGCTGTGCATAGCAGTTTTATTTCCAGATCTAAAAAAGAGTCCCTCAACCCTTCATTTTACTTTTACTTATCCTGTTTGGTCTCAACATACCACCACAACAGTAAGTGTTGTGCTCTGGTAAGTATTTTACAAGTTATACTAAATCATAGCAAGTATCATAGTAAAGCCTGTGATGTTTATGTAGATAAGGCTGAAGTAAATCAAAAACAGTTCTTTAGCCTAAACCATGCTCAGTTTCCTTAACATTTGCTGTACATATTTGAAATGGAAGGGAGCTCCCAGTGCAAGACTATAGAAGCTGCATACTTTTACACCAAAGTTTCTAGTTTTTTATATACTAAATGAAAGACGCTGCACTTGGTTCTATGATTTGTGCACCTACTGATAAATTCTGTGAAATATTATAAACGGAAATGGCTATTTATAGGGCTACAGAGTGCCTGCATCTTGTAGAGCTTAAAATTTTTTTATCTGGTACCAAAGTATCTGTTTGAACCTATTCTTAGACATGACCTGTGAAAACCATGAATGTACCATTATTGGGACCTTGAACCAGTAATCATTTAGGTCTGGTAAACTGATGGTACCAGTTAAAATAATCAACCTGGTAAAGTCTTATTTTTTCACAACAAACATTCCAATGCATATTTGTAAAATGGTTAATGGCTGACGTTGATAATATGGAGTTGTTTGACATACAAGAAAACTAAACAATTTTCTTGAAAAGATAATTTTTTTAAATCTAAAGGAGACAAAACTCCCTGTATTCCCATTTTTAGTAATTTGTCTTTAAGCCCAGAGGTCTTACACTGGTAATAAGTAGTATTTGTAACCTCCCAAATCTACAAGAATGCTTCACATTTTAAACACACCATCTGACACTACATTTTGTAGTAAAATGTTGCATTAGCAGATGGTGAACTGGTAGCATCATACTCTACCTTTAGAGTACTGGTCATGTTAAATTGACATGTTATGTACCAACTAACTTTGTGGAAGGTGCGTTAGAGAAATTGACTTGCTTAAGTTAAAATTAGTGGAAAGTACAGTTCTCCCAAAGTTTTTAGGCTTTTTTTTAAGATAACAACAACAAAGAGAAGTCTCCTTTCCTCCTGTCTTGCCTTGGAGTCTTTACAGAAAGCCTAAAAACAGGTCACTGAAGATTTTGAAGGTCTGATTGCCATTTAAAGGTTGCCTAAATGGAAAAGTGTAGTTTTTGAATTACACCAGATAACATATTCAGGAATGTGAGAATTTGTTTAAGTAATACATTTAGGATATTTTGCACCCCATATTCATTATACATGTACATATCAACAAAAAGAGAATGTGGTGCATTTTAGTAGTGGCCATGCCGAGGGTGTATAGTGATAGCTCATTGACTTAATCAGCTGAATCTTTCAATGCCCTATTCAGTTTAGCAATAAATGCTTGGCATAGGCAAATTGTATGAAACAATGGTTAGCACAATTTTTTTAGCTTTAAATTATAGAAATAATGTTGCATTAGACAGTGCTATTTGACAAATTGTCAAATTAACCCAGCTTGATGTCTCGATTAGCCCAGTTAAACTTGTAATAGAAAATGAGTTTGTGCTCTGCCTGGTGAAACACCCATAACTATGGACAGTGTAAAATGTAGGTAATGGACTAGTTTCATTAAACCACAACATTCAATTTGTAACAACTCAGTACAAACTTGATTATTTGTATTAAGTAGTAGGTTAAGCTTTGTCATTTACTTTTTAGATCCCATGTCACTTCCTGTTGACGAGTGGACAGAAAAATTGCAGCATGCCATAAAAGAATCCCAAAAGATTATAGAACATTATGAGCGAAGCTGTGAGGAGAGAAAGGTATTGTATATTAATTGAATATACAAAGATCTTAACATAAGTTGACCAGTTACAGTAACTGAAAGAACATCAGGCAGCATATTAAGTGCCAGATTTATTTAGGGAGTGTTAAAGATACTTCTTAACAACTTGAAAAAAATGGCTATGATATTTCCTTATACATTTCAGTATTTAATTTGCACATCACTTTGAATTTAATCAATGAGTGGTTAATCCTTTGGTGAATTTTTTCTTTTGTGAGCATAATACATTTTTTCTTTCTTTTTTTTGGGTCAAGTCTGCTAGTTGTTTGAGACTTGCACTGAATACTAAAGTGTTGGTTACCTTACCTTGTGTGATCAGCTTTTATCTCTACCTTTCAACTGCTCACATTTGAAACTTTGGTGTTAATAATGTGCATGATAAGAAGAACCAGCTAGTCTGCCCCATTAGGTGTTTTAGTGACAATGACTAAGGGATTTGAAAACATTTCCTTAGTCATTGCGGCCAGTCAACAACAAAAAATTTACAATTTCATACCAATGGCATAAACTTTACTGGGAAAACAATCAGTTACAGAAGATTTAATAAAATGATGTTTCTGGACTTAACTTGCTTTTTGGAGTTTAGAGAATTGTGCCAAATATAGGTCATGATTGATTGTTCTTGTCAAATTTGTTTAACATGGCCTTTGTTTTGGGAAGTTAAATAATTGTTTTCATTCCATGTGCAGACGCACATGGAATTAATTTATTTTAGTTTGCTTTGGCTGACAGTCCAAAGTTGCCTGTTGTGAGTGCTTTAAATTGTTTCATGGTAAAATAAGTCTAGAATATTCTGAGGTGGAATAATTTTTCCCATTTAAAACAGTAACCATGAGTTAACTGTGGATGGTGAGAGAATTGTTTAAGTTGAATCTGTTTTATCACCACAAAACACCATACGTTGTGATTTTCACAATATGAACATGAGAGATTAAAGGGATTTAATTTTTGACATGTCCAAGTGTGTGGTCTTTGTCTGCCTGTTTGTTTATTTTGGCTTTCTTGGCAAACTTTTTTTTTGGTATTTCTGGAATGGTGCTTCAGGTTGAGGAACATTTTTAGTTTGCCAGTTCAAGGGCACCCTAGACTTGAGATTTAAATTTTGGCAACTTTGGTAACTTTGGTACATGGACCCCAAGAAAAGCAGAGAGAGGAACACGTGGTGCATTTTAGAAAGAATCACCGAAGTAATCGCATGGCAATAAATTTAATATCTCTTGTATAGTGTTAACTGTGTTTAGTTGATTGAAGCTAAAACTTCCTGAAACATTTAATTTCTCTATCAAGGCCATAATCATCTACATGATACATTATTGTACTCTTGAGTCGGAGTTAAATATAGCATGTTATCTATACTTTCATGTCTGATGTAATTTGCAGACCTTGTATCAGGTTTGTATGTTGTTGTAGTAGAGGGACTTTTGACCATATTTTCCCATCTTGTTAATGCATGAGTAGTATGATAGTGGAAATCCAAGGGCATGTTTCCCCGTGTTATTTTTGTCTTGGTGATCCCAGTACATAAGCACTTTGCTATTACACTTGCATCAGTACTAATGAAAGTTTTTCTGTACATCTTCTGGCTTCAAATGTCTATTTGTTGAAGTCGAGCTTCATCTGCTTGTATACCAATATCAACACCAGCCATAATGACCATTATACAGCCATGTGCATGTTTGAATTTTGCTCAAACAGTAACAACTTTTTACTGGTTCATCATGCAGCAGTAAGATACAAGATGGACTTGCTCATTATTTTGTTGATGGTGTACCAGATAAAGCACCTGACCTACTGTTAACACTACCTCTGCCTCTGTATTTTGTCATTCAACAAACAACCACATGTGGTTTAAGCAGATTGCACCAGAAGACCGTACTTTTTTAAAATTTTTAATTCCTCCAAAAAGGTGGAACCAAACTCTTTTTTGAAATAGTTACGATTTTAATTCAATTCCTAACATTGGACCATGTTAAACTTACAAAGTACTTAATTAACAGAATATCCCCATTCAGTTTTGAATGCTTCCCACTATAAATCACCAAAGTAAATTAATAAACCATAAAATTTTATCTCCACTTTTGTAATTTATTCTTTTTGTACTGGTTCAAGTAGCTCAGTCATTTGAATGGTTTAATCTGTTCATCTCAGAAATGTTGCTTCTTTTGTTTCAGTTTTCTCAATTTTGCTTGAGCTACCTTTGGTAATGGCCTTGCTTTTAAAATGGATGTAGTGAAGGAGGCATTCTGAAGCTGGACCCAAAAAATCTGCTAGTAAAGAGCATTATTCTTACTTGCTTACTTTACTTTATCCATTTAACATCTTCTGTTCCCTTGCAGGGTTTGACAGTTTACAAGACTCTTCCACCTTTCTTTGTTATATAAATTTGCCTGCACTGACGAATCTTGTATCCTCTCTCACTGTCACTATCCAACTCTTCATTGGCCTGCCAGGTGGTTGCCTCCCCTCCACATTCAAGTTTAATATTGTACCAAGAGGCTCATTCCCTTCTCTCCTCATGATGTGCCCATACCACCACAACCGTATCCTCCTCAGTATCGTATCCAGAGGCACTTCTCCACTGCAAAAACTCGGCACTGCCTCCATCATTCATTAGATATTCAAATTGGATTTTTTCCCAAAAGTACAAATGTCACTACTTTACTTGAGGCAATATCTTTTCTTGGTTCTGAAACAATTAAGAAAAGGAAAGATGAAGCATTACACTCGCAAGAACATTTGCTTGTGATTTTTTTAGGATTTGAGGTTTTACAAAATGCAAGTTCCAGAGAAAAGATGTGCGACATTTTTTTCACCACCACGGTCCACTATTACCAAAGGGCAACATAACTTCAGGCCAACTAAAATATGAAAAAAATTCAGGCGCTGTAAATTCAAGTGATGAAAATGTTCAGTCCTACTATTTTACCCTTATGAAAAACTTCCATTTTCAAGGTACGAGGGAAATAAGCACTTGATATTGACTTCTTGTTGCTGACAGGGCTGCTTCGGACAAAGTACTGGAAGAAAAAGTCTGCTGTGCCAAATAAATTTAAGGGTAAATTTAACAGAATTTCAGTGGAATGCCAAGTTGATCCTATTGGCTCCCAAAGTTATCATTTGGCTGCACTGTTTATCATAATTAAAGCAATTTGAACATAATGTTGCCATTTGTCTACCCCCCGAAACGTTTGCCAGCAAGCTCGAGTCAACAACAATTTGTGATCAGTTTCGTTTGAATCTTGCTTTGTCACAACAAAGCGTCCAACTTTGTGCTTGGCTTAACTGTGATGGTGTAAATCTGTGTCCTTCCTGCTTGTTTGTTTTGGCTTTCTGTGGACCCAACCCGTGTTCACAAGCAAGGCGGGTGGCATTAAAACTCGTCCATCAGGGATTGGAAGTGTGGAGTCTTTTTTGCGGGTATTTTTGAGACAAGGACAAGAAACAAACAAAAAAAATTACAGGACGCACATTGATAACAGCATGTCTTTTTGTTGAAGTGTTTTATCCTGTATAAAGATTCATTATAAATAAATAAAATAAATAAACAAAAGTCAAAACAGCACTTTTGTTACTTGAGGTCAGAGTAGGTAGTGGAGGTTTTGCTTTTTTGGTGTAGATTTAAGGAATCTTTTCGTTTGCTAAACGTGGCAAAATCGCATGTTGCTTAATCTGGGAATGGTGTGTTAAATTTGATTAAACGGATCCCATCTCAAAAGCCGAGTTGTACAGCCAGTGGACCGTAGCATTCATGAAATTTAAAGACTGTCAAAACTTGTTGCGCAACGACAAGGATTATGCATTTCAAATATTTAGCACTTTTTTAGAATGACGGAAAGCCACCACAAAGTCGTGTTTGGACACAAATATCATATTGCCTATACTTTTACTTAAAAATTTAATGGCATTCGGTATGTTGCCGTGTGGAGTATTACATTGATTGTAAAAGTTTTGATTCAGATGATAACTTAAATTTTCGTCACTGAACCTTCCAGGAACGGTTCCCAGAAGTATTGCCCACGGTTGAAATTGAATTTGGGTGATACTATTTGACACAACCCGTTTTTATTTACGCTTTGTGTTGCGTTGTCTGTGGTCTCAGTTTGAGGTTTTTTAGATCTGATGATTGCCATTGTACTATTTTGGAATCACTTGCTGAGAAGAGTGACACGGCAATGCAGTTTAAAATTGATTTTGCAAACTGTGAAGTTACAGAGATCTTGGTTGGCAAACTTAAGTGCTGGGTACGATACATTTTCGCATTCGCAGAAAATCAAAATTTGAGTCTAATCTTAGCTGCCCCCGAATGTGGACCTATTCATCACGCTTAATAGTATCAAGAGGCCAATTAAGTGCAAATTTCTTTGACCATTTCAGCTGCTCCACTCATTATACCTTTGTGAATAGGAATCGGAAACGTTGAAATCGAGCAGAAGGCAGGCTTAGGATTCTTCAGACTGTTGCGACAGTAGATTTTATTTTCAAATAATATAGCTTGATAAAATGAAATATATAATTATTTGTAACTGTTTTTGCAGGGTAGTTTTCTCAAAAGTGGTAAAGTTTGGGATCCAACTTAAAAGTGACATTGGTACTTTGGTTAATGATGCCATGGCTGTTAATTGCCCACTGTGACTCGCCTTACGCACGGCTGCCTGAACACCGACAGACTTGCATCAGAATACTTCTCACCAAGGTCAAGTTAGGGGAGGGGGGGTGTCAAGGTTTAACGCAGGCATACTGTTCAATAGATATATTAACCTATACTATTCGTCGTACAAGCATTTGTAGGATTTAAAGGTTATGAAATAAACCTAGCCCGTACCAGCTCGTTTTGCGTCTTCTTGCCATCTTGTAACAACTTGCTGCTGTAAAATAATTAATCGCACTGTATTTAGGAGAAACTAGTCGCTCTCTAAACCAGTGGTTCAGCTGCACCAATTTGGTCATTGTAAAGCTATTTTAACTAATATACACTTCTTCCATTTTAGATCGCAAAAACAACCCATATTGAGTCTGGAAAAGCAGGCGAGGCAATTTGTAAAGTTGCAAAGGACAAAGGAGTTGACCTTATTGTTATGGGCTCACGTGGCTTGAATTCGGTTCGCCGTACATTTATGGGTAGCGTCAGTGACTATGTTCTACATCATTGCACTGTCCCCCTCACTATTGTACCTCCAGAAAAATAGAGATAAAAAAGAGCAAGACAACAAGTCAATAATATCACTATGTTTTTTAATCCAACGCTGCGTTTTAAATATTATCAATGAGCAAGAAGCAATGGGCGGACAAGTTTTATTACATATTTGGAACAAAGTTATTGTATTGAATTCATTAGTTCATGTGTAAGTCATGTATACGTTTATCACCAGGGTTTTGATTAAATTTCAGGTACTTTAGATGTTGCATAAGGGTTTTGTGAGTATTGACCACTTGGAAGAACGGTATCATCAGTCACGTTTTGTATATCAGAGAACCAGTGTTCAAGGTTAACAGTTTACCTTGTCGTGCCTTGGTTGTAATATTTTTTGACATTTTTGTTATACTTTCTGCTTATTATAAGTGTAGTTTGTATTCACAACACATATCTACATATCGTTTTGTGACTCATTCGCCTTTTTCCGTAATCATTGCCCCTAAAATACAAACAGCTTTGCTGTGCACGTCAATTGATGACAAAGAAATATTGCATGTACCCTTGCCAGCGTTTATTGTGTGCTGTATCACCGTATACACTCAGCACATGAAAGTCACAATTTTTGGTTTTCTTATGTCTAAATCTGGAAAAACAGCGCATGCTGAAATCTTCTGGTTTGCCTTATTTGCAACATAACCCAGACCTAGTATTGCAGTTTTTCTTGTTTCTCACTAATGTCGGTCTTTGGAGTTAATTGCTATTCATTTTTTTATGTTCAAAAAACGTTTAGTGGTCGCAAAAACGTTTATTTAAGCTTTTTTCCTTTCACTCGACTGAACCAAGGCCCCCTAACTACGACGTTACCACAAGTCGAGTGAGTTCTTATCAAGACAGACAACAGAAAGAGATAAGACAGCTCGCTGGTTTTGTTCGTTTCTGCGCGGCATGTGTGTGTTGTGTATGTGTGACGATGTGCTGAGGAAAGCGAAGAACCCGAAATTATACTGTTTGTGACTGTCCGTTGACAACGATAACAATATAAAAATTTTGCCGACAAAGAGATTTATGTAGGTTGAAAATGAATTGTCTCGAATGATCCTATTGCTGTTGAGAAGTAAATGCTGTGCTTTAGCCGAATCATTTACAATTTTTTGGACTAACGCACCTGTGTGGCCAAAGTCAACATGATCTCTTCCAGAATACTGGGCACGTGTTTAATTCTGTCACTGTCGACCAATTTTAAGGTCACGTGGCTAACTTAACTGCCTTAACTGCAGTTTACACTTTGACTCGTAGATAATCATATTTGACAAGCAACACACCTTGGGTAGACAGAAAGAATTTTTTGCGAAGTGGAAATTACTGCAGGTGAAACAGCACGGCAGCTTTTAGGACAATACCTGTTATTTGAGATTGGAATTTATGGATAAACCAGTCTTCAGCAGAGTATTTTAATGTTGCACATGTTTTTCCTCCGCTTATCACAGTTGGCGAACTTTGATCCGGTCTTTATTGCCCGTAATAAAAACCCGCTTGCCTTGTTCTGTGTTATTATTTACGACCGGTTGCAAGCTGAAACCCCACCACCTGCATGCTTTTCAGATAGTATCAGGCGACATATGGAAAAGCTAGGATCCTTCACGTGATTGGGGAACTCCAATAGTTGTGCGTGTTTTAATTAAACCAAATTCTCGCTCTTTGAAAGCACGAGGTAAGGTTCACGATCTTCATTTGAATTAGGCAGTTTCAACAGTCGAATGATCCAAAAGAATTTGCAATACGGGTTTTGTGTGCTCCAATTACAACTATTAATCCAAAAGTGACCGTTGCGTATTTTACGACATTAAATAAGAGCGTCGGATACACAAGCAACCATCGCCTGGGAAGTAGTGCGTTGTTTACCCATACTTTGTATCCTTGTGGTTACCAGCCACTTTGTACCCACCAAGACAGTCTGGTTTAAAGAGGAAGAATTAAAAGTTTTGCTAACCATTTTTACCCCACAAAAACACTAAATTGTTTGGTGTTTTAAAAGGTTGGTAATTGTGGGTTGAAAGATACTTTAATTTTGCTATATATAAACTTTTAAAAGGCAATGCTAGTATTCTTTTAAAACTAGACATTTTGTCTTAAGTAACCCCAGAATATTATCATGGTAAAAGTGGTGCCGTTCTCGTTATGCGTGGAGACCCTGGTAACCAGATCACTGATCGGCAGTCCCACCAACTGTAAGGGTCGAACTTCACGCTGGAACAAGTTTTTTTAAGGAATATTTGTTAAACAACATTTGAGGTCACTCAAACGTGGCAGCTGCCTTTCTTAACAGTTTTTAACGTCGAATAAACTATTATTAAGTTGCTAGTTTGAAGCATCTGTCGTCTTCGGCTTTTACACTCTTTAAAGCCAGACAAATAGAACTCGACTTAGTCCTCGTAAGAAGTAAGTTCGAGGTCTTTGTCTTGTTTTTTACGGTCAGCACCACAGAACGGCGGCTGGATTGGAATTTGAAGAAGTAGGAAACGTTTCGGAAACATCGCAACAATAAATTACAAGACAACATTAACAATCAAATTTTGATTACGATTCACCCAAACTTTGAAGTCGTACCAACTTACAAAAGAAAACGTCAAGTGCAAGTAAAATCCCCAGTTTCGATCAGTACCTAAGTTACTAATAATTGTCAAACTGCGCTTGCAATTCCTCTCTCCAACTCCAACTGAGTACCTAATATGGTATGATAAAACAAGAACATCGGATAGTCCTTGCTTAAAGGTGCATTGCATGTTAATATACCTGACGCGGGTGTGGTTGCAAAGATCACATCAAATTTATGCTCCTCGATAGGTTGTACCGGAACGTAAACGGTCGTAGGAAACCACTGCTTGTCGTGTGGACCACCTGGAAACTTGGGCACGACCTTTATAAATGCCTTGATACAGTCACCTGTTATCAGTCAGTACAGTCACCTTGATTTTTTTTCAAAGAACGTAAGGCACTAAATACATCTATTTAGGCTATACGTAAGACTACCAACACTTTCTTTGACAAGTTACAATGGCAATCGCAGAATAGTAAAGGAGCAGAAAGTAACGAAGAAACTTTAAGCAATTTATCGAGTCTTTGAACAGGGCACCCTTCTGTCTGCTTTGATTGTACAGATATGATTACAACCAAATCTTTTATTCATTTTACGAAAAAATAAAGTCCTTTGAAGTAATATTAACAAAACAAGAATTCACATTATTGCCGACTTCACACCAACACCTGGTTACGAAACCTGACATAACAGGTAACTAACTTCCTTTTCGTTTAAAACTCCTGTTCTAATAAACAATCAGAAACTGAGCAAAATCTTAATTTGCAGGTTTTGGTTGCACCTGATCGATTTTTTATGAACAAGTTACAACTCGATCTCGAACTCCTCTTCAGAAGGAAATAACAATTCACAGGTATTGTGATAGAAGTAGATGATATCGGTAAATTATGCGGATTTACACAATATTCGAGATAACGTTCACCAACCATTGTCGGCATGTTCTTTACAGCGTTTATGTGCGTCAGCAAGTGTAATTTTAAGGTAAAAAAATAGAGGGAACATTTAAAGGTGCAGCAGAAAACCGACAAAAGATACAAAGTTCTTTCTGCCCCCTTCCAACACTTTGTAGACGTCATAATACATGTGATATAAATTCCAGTGTATTTTGAATGGACGCTAAATACTGCATAGCACCTCGTTTTGTAACTTCTACTTCCTGTTCTAGGATTCTAACGCCAACGATATCTTTAATATGATGAAGTACTAGGATTGTTGTGTTGGTTTTTATATTTTCTCTTTTGATTGGGATTGGCCATCAATTTTATTTTTATTATCACTTACTGTCTTCACCTCGTTCTCATAAGTTGAAATGTCATTCGTGCTGCCTCGACAGTGTTGCCACACATAGAAGAATTCTCTATGGTAGAAGAAAACAGGACTTTGTAAGTAGGAGAGGAAACCTATGGGAAAAATTGACAAAGGTTTAGAGTTTATTAGAAGAAGATTTTAAAACAGATTCGAATGTATGAAGCGACAAATATCTGAGTTTGAAACTACATAAAAATGTGTCAAAGATAAGCGTAAAGTGTGTTGTGTTTTGTATTTTGCAGTTGCCAATAGAGTTACAGTAATGATTTGACGCCTTGGACGAAATAATGGAAACTTTCCTCCCCTTTAGCCTTGTTTGGTCATAGCAGCAGCGAATAGTGCAGCAAAAGAATTATATGCACAGCTTACAGTAAAAAATGCAGTATTCACAACTCAAAAACATCAGGTTGTACCACTATTATCATTGTTAAAAGTGCTACCCTGTTGAGTCATTACTCCCGGAAACTTTGTTACTAAAACAATCACCTACAAGCTTTTGTTTGAAGCAATCACATCAAAATTCAGTATCAGAAACAATGAAATTTCGAAAAGTGCGGGCAGTATAAAACACATTTAATATAACGGTAAATTTGGTTCAAATATACTAGAAGAAGTGAAATGCAGAGCTCAAAAGTTTTGAAAGGAATGGGAGGAGAAAAAACGGCTGTGGTTACCGGTCTTTTTCAAATAAACCCAAATGAAAAAGCACATTAGTATCTCCGCAATAAAAAAATTGCCTTTAGCAAATCTGAACGAATTGGGCACACCAGGCTTTCTCAATACGTCACCTGTAATAAAACTGTTCAAACAAACAACCATTTTTAGCAGTCTCGAATACAGGAATCTGGCTGTGTTTCTGGAGGACGTCACGGGACTACTGCAGCGCATGCCAACAGTTAATATTACACCCTCCAAATGAATGATAAAACGAAACCCTGAAATAAACTTCCGGTAACTATCATGAAGGCAGTTAATTAAGCGAAAAATACAAAACAAATTTTGAAATCTATGAACATCCTGCCAATCTGCATCCAACTACAAGGAATGCAAGGAATGCATACGTGCAAAAGTATGTCAAAGCGTCAGGATGCGTTATATTTCACCACCTAATAAGAACCTTAGTTGTTTTAACTGAAATAGCACTATGATTGATAGCAACGTTTCTCTTTCTATTTTTTTTTTTTATTTGTTAATAATCCAGTGAATAAGGTCAATGAAAAAGTAGTGCTCACTGACACAATTGGGGGTATGCAATTTCGATTGACTATTTTTTGGATCGCGTTCTGTGATGTTAGCAGTACCTGTAAACAGTCTTCCAGCGATGTGCTTAATTCATTTGGTTTTTATGGTGTTTTGTACGCTAAACAATATTTTGTGCTCTGGGGTGGCGTCAAACTTACTTATGAAAAAAAACACTTGGACTTTTTCTCATACAGTGTGAGCTTTCGCTATAACGTTTTTGGTAAGCAGTGTTTTGTTTTCCTCTCATGTTCCATGAACACCTTTGGATTTCCTTTTGGTTTGCTCACTTAATTACTAAACCAAACAAGGCTTGCCTGATTTTCGTAACCAGTAAAACCCTACTTTCTGTAACAAACCTTTTTCATGTCAACCTTCTTGGCTCCTCGGTAAGTTTTTTATCTGTACCCTTAACCAAAGAGGCAACCACTAATGGTAGTACATCCTTCAATAGTTAATAATTGTGAACGTGATAGGGAAAAACTATTACTAAATACACTGAAAAAGGACATAACACATATCGAAAATTTGTATTTTTTTGAACTACCTAAGAAGTGCTTGTACAATTTTGAGTTGGGTTTCGGAGCATTCACTTTCTCCAGTGTGCATAGGCTTTGGCAAATGGTGTTTTGTTGTTACCTTTAAGTGCAGTATTTTACAAATGGCAGCGTTTTCTCATCATTAATCAATTTGATGTTTTGAGTTGTTTGTATTGGAAATACCATTTTTTTGTATTACGTTAACCAAAAGCTGAAGGTAAAATTTAACATTTGCAACTTCTGTCTGACTAATAAATTGTATGCAATATCGAGGAACAAGGTTTTTTTCCACATTGTTGCATGCAAAAGAATAACCAGTTTTGTGGCTTTCATCCACTACTTTCAGTTGCATTGGATCAAGCAAGGTATACATCTATTAACTTTTACCAGTATTTTTGGGGGGCTTGGGATGTAAGTCCGTTTACACTGACTTTTGCCATTGGATAGGCCACTGGTAGTTCACACGTTACCACTTGTATTTGCTCAGGCAACCTTATTAGGGAATCTTTCACAGAAAGACCAAAGAAATGAAAACCCGTAACCTAAAAATAATTGTCTGGCTTAAGTTGCTCAACTGCTATATTGTCCCCACTTTGATCTACACATACAAGAGGAGAAGGCTGATACAGTTTCAAAAGAATATCGAGGCAACAAGAATATGGATGCTGATAGCCATTTTATCCATATCATGGACAAAGTATGTGGCAAATATGAAGTGAAAAGAAAAGCAAAGTGCCATGAGAATTTATTGAAAAATATTAGAAAGAGACAGCTGCTCTTTTGGATCAACTCTTAAGGAAAGAAAGATTTAGAAGATATGGCATGTACAAGAAGAATAAAGGGAAGGCGTGACAGGGAAAGAAAAAAATTTATCTCGCAATCGTAGACAACTGCACCAGTATGATCATGATTATGTGACATACAACTATTTGATCGACATTTCGGTTCTCACTTAGACCATGAACTACAACTGAAATTTTCTAATGACCAACAAATATTTATACAAGATTATAAACAATTTACAATGTTAAAGCAACGAACAACTAACCAGATAAAGGAAATACAAACCTTTTTTGCTGATTAACTAATCATAACTACATAAAAACAAAGGTCTTGATGTACTGTTCAATCTTGAATTAGGATTACCACTATGGATTAATAAACTGTCCTTTAATTCAAGGTCAAAATATGAGACAGCTGAGGCTATAATGGTGAAATTTCTTGGGGTAGTTTCGCATCTTTACAGGTTGTGAGGTGCTGTGATACGATAGAAGGCTCGTTATTTATACGCTTTCCTGTTAAAGGGGAAACAAACACCTTAGTATTGCGAGGCTCTGACATTCAAGTGACGTATGGTTTTACCATGGTAGATAGCAGTACTACTGTCACAGGTAAACTTACACACAACATTTTAACGCAAAGCTTTAGAAATACGATCTTTAAAACTAAAGAAATTATATGATCGCTCCTGGTATCTGAAAATAATGAGAGGCCTACAACAACCAAAACAATTATTGAACGAGTTCTTAATTTGTGGGAATCTATCCCAAATAAGATAAAA
>RDPX01000319.1:152388-166370 GCA_003991215.1 Morbakka virulenta
CAAGGACGCACCACCCCCACTCAGGCAGGGTGAGCCAAAAGAAGAAGGCGGATCCATGACCCAGGGAGGGGTGGCTGACCGGGTAGTACGCCTTGCCAAAGGGCATCCCGGAGACTATGCAGGGCAGGGTCGTCTCTTTCCCTGAGGTTCGCAGTTGAACCCGCATACCCATAAGCAAGGAACAATGCTCTTGGGACAACGTAACCCAGTGAGGGAGGCATTTGGGTGCTACACCTTGCCCAAGGGTGACCCAGCACAACAGCAGTTAAGAGGTAGTGACATTCTCCTCAAAACCCCGGAACTCCCGAACTAGGGTCCTGCTGCCGGTTGCAGTTTAACTTCATACCCAGGACGGGATTGGTCTGTTAAAATATTCAAATGACTTTTCAAGGCTACGGGGTTTGAATCAACTTTGGTATAAGTATACAGAATCCTTAGCAAGCATAGCGAACAACAGTGGATTTGGTGTTTGACAATTTTACGTAACTCAGTAACCTAAACCAATAGGAAAGTATAGTTTAAGAGTCCCTACCAAATACATCCTTTGGTTTTGTGAGGACTATGATGAATTTGTTTGTGGTTTGAAGCATACTCTTAACTTCCTTACAATATATGTTAATGACGCAATCTTTAGAGATAATGCAGCAACAACTTTCAAGATTACCCTCTACCAGTGATTATGCCTCAGGTGCTTCCTGCTGATGTAGAAAAATTTTGGCTTTACAAGACATTCAAATCAAAGAATTTCCTATTGATAGACTACAGGATGAGGCAGTGCGACTCTATCTTTGTCCCACATTCAACTAGCTTTACGTGGCAGTTTTCAGTTTTTCAGAAAAGCCAGTTGAGAGAGATACTTTGTCAAAATAAAATCAAAGGCTACTTGCACTATAACAAGAAACAGCTTATTGAGCTATTACGAGAAAGAGGACTTCTTCCAGATGAAACTCCAAAACTCCTAAAAGCTGAGAAGCCAGCAAAACAGATCGACCTTAGGGTTAAGAGATTAAAGACTATCAGAACAAATCCAAATTTACAAAGCAGGACAGCTTCTCCTTAAGCCTGCATTAAAGGAAGTCAGAAATGTGTTTGACTGCGGTAAGAAAAAGGCTGTAGACTAGTTTTATGAAAAAATGCATAAGCTATCTGATTGATTGGGCTACAAAACCACAAGTGCCTAAACGAAAACGTTCATGTCTCTGTTTTTGTTAAGAATGAACTGTAGAAACGTGTTGGTTTTGAAATAAAAGTGGGCAGATCTGCTCTGAGAAGATTTACAACATCGTATGGTATTGAGGAAGGGGAAACATATGAACCTTCTTCATTCATGCATGAGGTGGGCCCTACAGTGATTAATTATCTGGGGAACAACCGTAGGATGAAGATAGAGTTTAATCGTTTATGTAATATGGATAGGGAGAGCATTATTAGTGAAACTGCAATAATCACAAAACCAGCTGCTTTTCATTCTAGTATTGAGGAAAACCTAGAGGGTACTGATGACAAAATTCAAATGCCTGAAGAGGGCTCAATTAACAACTTTAATAGGTTGATGAGGGTACCCTTTATCGTGTATACTGACGTTGAATCATTAAGTAAACCCATAGATACATGTGGACCAAACCCTACAAATAGCTATACAAAGAAATATATTCGTGCAGACAAAACTGTTGCCTTCTTTATACTGACCATTTTCTCTCCTTTTCCAGCCGCCTTATACCTTATTTCTTAATCGTTGATCTCAACATACATCTGACTTTTTCATTTCTCTTTCGTTTGAACGCTAAGCACTGTTACTTACATACAAACCTAGACCTTGCACAAGTTTGCCATACACTTTTTTTTTGTAGACTGACTGATAAACAATTGGTTGATAAAATAGAGGTAAGCAACTAAGAGGTTAAGGATCTTTACCTTACCCAGGTGTCATATCCCGCTGAACATAGGCTACCACGGTTTGCCACACACTTCTGTCTTTCATCATTCTGATCATTTGAGCAGCTGGCCATCACCCATCTGTTATATTTACCAATCCATCCATATATTTTGCTCTTGGTCTTCCTTTTCTTTGTCGTCCCTCAATCTTCTCACTGAGGCATAGCTCTTCCAGCTTTCCATGCCTAACAACATGCCCTTCAAAGCAGAGCTCCCTAACTTTCACCATTATTAGCAAGACTTTGCTTACTCCAGCCATGGCCAACACTCCTTCATTTGTTCTTCTGCCTTTCCAGGTCATTTTCAACATTCTTCTCCAACACCACATCTTTATAGCTTCAAGTTTTCTTTCACCATCTGTCCGGAGTCATCTGTCTCCGAGCGTCTTAGTACTCTTCCTTTCTCTGTGCACAATATAGAAAACGTCTCTCTCTGTTATTTCTTACTCCCAATCCATATAATCTAGCTATGTCCTGTTGTCGGTCTTCACCGACCTTAATACTTACATCCTCCATTGCGATGGATACCTCGTGTTCCTTACACATATGGAGTACTCTGTTTACATCAAGGTAAAAATCCTCCACTTCCTCCTCCTCCCCACGAGTTATACAGGTAATAAAATGTTGGCCTTTAAATTTCACTAGAGGAGCTGTCCGATCCAAGAATACACGATTTATATTGCTTGTCCGCCATTACTCTCACACATCTTTGTGCAAAGTCACCACCCGAATAGGTAAAGTCACCCCTACTCAGAGCATCCACCCAGCCAACACCCGGCAATCTCACCTCGTTTAACCGAATAGGTCCAATTTTAATCTTTTCATTTCCTGTTCTATGTTCTATGTTCTATGTTGGTCTTTTTTCCTGCCTGGTACATAGCTGTAACGTTCCACGTTTTCAGGTTGATCTCCTTTGACGTCCTGTGTGTTTGGGAGAGGGGAGAAGTCGCCTGATGACGATCAAAGAACACCTGTTCCCAACCATTACTCCGACGACCGAGAGAGACAGTCTGCCGTTCAGCAGCACAACTCCCACCAACGCTGTTATATTTATCTTCATAGTGTAACAAATCCGTAGCTGTTCTTGGGTAAATACGTGGTGAGATCCCCAGTTCTCTTCCACGTTGTATTATAGGAACGGGCCTACCCTTCCCTTTAAAAGGCTTCTTGAAAGGCAGCAGGTCGAGACTACTCATTAGTGCCTCAAAAATCCAGCTCCCTGAAGGTTACATGTCGCCTGGTAGCTCCTCAAGCAAAGGATTTGGTTGGATTAAGCTCTTCCACTTCGGCAAGATTACCTAGACTCTTATGTTGATGAATGCCAGTTCCCCAACACGGAGAGAGTAACACAGCCATGCCGGACGAACCTATCTATCACTTACTTACTTAGTCTGGAGTCAACCAGTGAAAATTTTGTCACAGAGATCCATGGCCCTCGTGGGTGTCAAGGACGTGTAAAATTTTTCCAGTAAAAAGGATTGTTATTGCATGTCATGTATGGCGAATGGCGTTAACACTATGTTCACGAATACCGCTTGGCAAACGGCGCCATACCATTGCCTCGGCTGTAGCTAAACCTAGGTAGGATTTATGACAGGTTTGTCAGTATGCTTGTGAATTATGTGTTAGTGGGATAACCTGATCCTTAAACTGCTAATGAAAAGCATAGACACTCATGTCCTTCTTGTCAGAGACCATTTCCTTAGCAACTTCGACTACAGCCGGTCCTCCACTGCCTTTGTGGATTAGCTTCTCCTTAGAAGTCAAGGCTAAGGGCATACAGCCCCTACAGAAAATCTATCTGCTGCTTTGCAGATTAAACCTTTTACGTAAAGGCTAGGACGACTGCCGATAACGGTGGTTTGGCGTCAGCAAGCGCATGCGGCCACTAAAAGTAACAGCCGGACTAAATTATGCGGAATAGACTAACTCGTTGTGTAATGCCGGATCGATCGAGGCCCGGACCAACAACGAACGCCATCGACGTTGGTGACCAGCAGGGCGCTGGAGGAAATTGTGCTACTGCAGGTCCACGAAAGAGAAAAAGAGGAGGTAAAAAGAGGAAGGAGAGACNGCCTTTGTGGAGTAGCTTCTCCTTAGAAGTCAAGGCTAAGGGCATACAGCCCCTACAGAAAATCTATCTGCTGCTTTGCAGATTAAACCTTTTACGTAAAGGCTAGGACGACTGCCGATAACGGTGGTTTGGCGTCAGCAAGGGCATGCGGCCACTAAAAGTAACAGCCGGACTAAATTATGCGGAATAGACTAACTCGTTGTGTAATGCCGAATCGATCGAGGCCCGGACCAACAACGAACGCCATCGACGTTGGTGACCAGCAGGGCGTTGGAGGAAATTGTGAAATCGAGGTAGAAAGAGGAAGGAGAGACGAGAGAAAAGCAGGAGGAAACAGACTACCTTAAGCATTGGCCCCCTCAATACCGGAACTATGACTGGAAAAGGAAGAGAGCTGGCGAAATTAATCAGGGGAAGAAATGTAGGCATAATATGTATACAGGAAACCAGATGGAGGGGCAGTAAGGCCAGACTCCTTGGTGGTGGATACAGGTTTTTCTATAAACGGAAAGACAACAGAAGGAATGGAGTGGGAATAGCAGTGGAAGAAACCTATGTAGAAAGCGTGCTAGAAGTGGAGAGTGTCTCTGACAGGGTGATAGGCATGAAACTGGATATAGACGGTACGTTGCTAAACGTAGTTTCTGCATATGCACCACAAACTGGATGTTCGCAAGAAGAGAAAGATACGTTTTGGAGAGAACTGGACGGAATGATTACAAAAATACCAAGAGAAAAGAGATGTTTTATTGCAGCAGATTGAAATGGTCATATCGGGGAAGGGAACGATGGGGATAAAAATGTATTGGGAAGATATGGGTATGGCAACAGAAACGAAGGAGGCCAGGATATAGAAGACTTTGCAAAGGGACAAGATTTTGCAGCCTTAAACACATTATTCAAGAAAAGAGAAGAGCAGAGAATGGTACACAAGAGTGGACAAAATAGAACCCAGATTGACTACGTGCTATGTCAAAGATGTCGCCTAAGGGAAGTTAATGACTGCAAAGTCCTAGGAGGAGAGTGTGTAGCTGCCCAACACAAAGTCGTGGTGTGTAAGACCTGCATTTCAGTCAAGAAAGGAGCAAGGAGAAGAGTAGACCCGAGAACCAAGTGGTGGAGACTGAAGGAGGCAGAGTGCAGAAGAAACTTCAACGAGTTATTAGACAAGCTTGCAGCAGAAACAGAAGCTCTAGAAAACTGGACCAACATTATGGACAAAATATGAGACACAGCTAAGCAAGTCCTCGGAGTGACTCGAGGAGGTGTAAAGAAGGATAGAGAGACGTGGTGGTGGAGAGATGACGTGCAAGAAAGCATTAGAAAGAAGAAAAATGAAAAAAAACTATGATCATGCTAATAATCTGGATACTAAAAGGGAATATGTTGAACGACGTCAGGAAGCAATGCGAGCTGTAGCAAAGGCCAAAGATGAAGCCTACATTGATCTGTACAACAGACTGAACTCAAAAGAAGGTGAAAAACATTTGTACAGAATATTTAAGCAAAGAGACAGAGCATCAAAAGATATACAACATGTGAAGGTTATTAAAGACGCAGATGAGAGACTATTGACAGGAGAACAAGCTGTACTCCAAAGGTGGAAAAGCTATTTTGAAGTTATGATGAACACAGGAAACCCCAGAGAGCAAAGGAAAGGTGATGCAAGGCGAATAGAGCGTGGCGTGAGAAGTATTAACAAAAGCGAGGTCAAGAAAGGCCAAAGGAGGTTGGAAAATGGGAAGGCCTGCGGATCAGATAACATTCCCATTGAAGCCTGGAAATGTCTAGGTGAACAGGGCCTCAAAACACTAACTAAACTTTTCAACCAAATACTTGCATGTAAAAGAATGCCAGAGGAATGGAGGAGAGTGCTCATATCAATATATAAAAACAAAGGGGGTGCACAAGAGTGTGGTAACTACAGAGGTATAAAACTTGTAAGCCATACAATGAAGTTGTGGGGAATAGTGTTAGATACGAGACAGGATATACAGGTATGTGGCCAGCAATTTGCATTTAAACCGAGAAAAAGTACAACAGATGCACTATTTGCTCTAGGGATTTTAATGGAGAAGTTCCGAGAAGGACAGAAAAAGCTACACTGTGTGTTCTTAGATCTAGAGAAGGCATACGATAGAGTGCCAAGAGCAGAGCTATGGTATTGTTTGAGAAAGGCTTGAGCAACAGAAAAATATGTACGTTTGATGCAAGACATGTATGCAGGCAGCATGACTGCCATACAAAGTGCAGCGAGACTGACCGAATGGTTCGAAGTCAAAGCTGGATTACATCAGGGATCTGCCCTAAGCCCCTTTTTATTTGCAATTGTAATGGACACACTGACAGAGGAGGTCCGAACAGACGCACCTTGGAATATGCTGTTCGCAGACGATATCATACTGTGCAACTAGACAACAAATGAAGCCAAAGAACAGTTAGAAAGATGGCGACATGCTATGGAGAAAAGAGGAATGCAAGCTAGTAGAGCGAAGACAGAGTATTTGGTGCTAAATGACCCAAATAAGGATAGAATAAATCTGGAAGGGGTGGAAGTTAAAGAGTTCAAGACTTTAGATATCTAGGATCCACTGTACAAAGTGATGGAGAATGCAACAGAGAAATAAATAAGAGGGTACGAGCTGGTTGGAATGAATGGAGAAAAGTGACTGGCGTAATGTGCGACAGAAAGCTATGTGCCGTAGCGAAGGGAAAAATATACAAGTCCGTAGTAAGACCAGCAATGCTGTATGGACTTGATACCGTAGCAACAACAAAAAAGCATGAAGCTGAGCTAGAAGTAGCAGAGCTATGTATACTACGTTGGTCTTTTGGGGTCACAAGGCTAGACATGATCCCAAATGTAAATATAAGAGGCACAGCTCACGTTACGAGGATAAGAGAAAAGCAGAGGGAGTCTAGGCTAAGGTGATTTGGACACATGTGCAGGAGAGAGGACGACTACATAGGGAACAGGATGTTGAATATGGAAGTGCCAGGTCGTTGAAGGAGAGGAAGACCAAAGAGAAGGTACTTGGACCTCACAGGGGAAGACATAAGAGAGGTGGGTGCTAGAAACGAGGACGCAACTGACAGAAACAAATGGGAAAGTTTAATCCGCTGTGGCAACCCCTAACGGAAATTAGCCGAAAGTCAAAGAAGTCATTGCGTGTCATGTGGGATGTCATGTGGGAGTACCCAATTACTTTCAGCACCAAATTGAAATCGGATACAGGTAGATCGATACGTTCTTACTGTGGCGTTGGAAACGGGTAGACTTGTCCACCCCAGTTTTCCCAGTGGTCGATTTTCTAATTCTTTGAAACGTTTTGAGAAAATGGATGGTGTATGTGTGTATGCGTCTGTGTGCATGTGTGCGTGCGTCTGTGTGTGAATATGTGTGTATGTGTGTGTGTGTGTTGGGTGGGTAAAGGTTTCTTGAGTTTTCAGCCGGGGAAAACAAACAACTATTTGACATAGACAACCACGTGCCAATCATTATGAAACAATTTGAATTCTTTTTATTGCATAACAAGATAATTTGTGTTCGCACTTGTTTCCGAATACTTCTTGAATGTTAACCAAAGCCAGATTAAGAAAAGCAAGAGACAAAAAAATCGGGCTCCAGCGTCAGACAGCTCATCTTTTAATGAATTCGTCTGCTTGTGATTTTTAGCTTAAACGTGTATGAAATAAGGATTTGAGAGATTATTCTACCAAAGTCATAAACAAATCAAATACAGGATTAATTTAATTTAAGAAAATCGACCACTGGGAAAACTGGGGTGGACAAGTCTACCCATTTTAATTCTTTAGCAACCATCGTCAGGTTGCTAAAGAAATTAGATATAGCTATTTGATATTTTGATAGTGCGGACATGGTTGATGACAGGGAGCGAGTTGTTTTGAGGAAGGTGACATAACTATCTTGTGTGTTTGTTGTATTTGTTTTTTTGTAGTGCCGGAAGCAATATTTCTGGAAGTTTGTAAAATATGCTGTTGATGTGATTATTGTGCTGTAGCGAGTGAATGCCTTCTTTTTTTTTCTTGCTGTAGGTTTAATTTTCTCATCCAGAATCTTCTCATTTTTCCTGGTAAAATGTGCGATATTTTGTTTAGGGATGCGCCTGTATTTCATGACTCTTGGTGTCACGTTTTTGAACAGTTCTCTTCTGTTCTTTCTCTCTTTGGCCCAAGGCACGCTTTGATTCTCCAATGTTAAGACAGGAAAGTCTCTAATCCTAATTTATTCTTTCTTCAAGTAAAACTGGATCTTTTGGCTTTGAGAGTATTGTTTTTTGACGGTGGATGTTGTGAAAAATGAATACTTGGTATCGTGTTATTGGAGAGATTGTCTTAGCTTGTCATTGGGCATATATATTTGCTTTACGGGGTTTTTTTCTTCTTCATGATTAGCCTTCTTAGTTTTTCGTTATGCTCTCTGGACATCCCTGGTATTGTATTTGTTGGAAAAGAGAACCATTTGAAGACGACTTTCTTCCTTTCTAAGGTCTTATGAGTTTGAAATGAAGCTTCTTTTCCCTACTGGTCTGTGAGAGTTGGTTTCCTGTAGATAGTAACAGAAATGCTTGTCTTTTTACTACCTACTAGGAAGGGCAATTGGCTTACTTGTTCTTCTTCCATGCTGAACACGATGTTTGAGTAAAGACTTTTGATGAGCTCAAAGAATAATTAAGATACTGGACATTATTCACATGATAAATATCCTACATATCTCATCAGAACATTAGTTGTTGACGCTGGCAGAATCAATCCGGCTCATTTTTTTCTCTCCGATATCAAACAATGGTAAGCGTGAGTGCAAGTTTGGTGTGATCAGTTTAACTATCTGACTCTAATTATTAAATAATTAATAAAATGGTCTGGTCAAGATGAATGTTAAGTCCACCATTATTTATTTATCTATTTAAAACGCTAAAAGTTTGAAAAATTGAAATATCCCTTCACTTAAAAATTATTCGTAGATATAATCTTTCTTATGTCCAAGGGTATGTCATTGTACAAACTATCTTCACTAAAATAGAAGCCAAGCCTAGCAATGTCCAAAAATTATTGCATTTCTTTACCACAACAACACATTCATGTTTTAATTGGTTGCTGAGGTTAGGTATCACTGTTCCGTCGTTGATTATTGATATATTCCGTTGTTCCGGTAACAAAAAGTTGCGTCTGAGTGTACGTTGATTGAACAGTGCAGCTATACGTTAATAGGGATACAGTCAGTGATATAAACACTTTAAAACGCGCTGTGGTCGGAATGTAACACTTCTTTCTTTCAAGTAAGTGAAAGCAAGACCTTGCAGATTTGTACGTGTGGTCAACAATTATACCTAAGTATTTGAAGCTGGTTACAAAGTTCATTTAGATAATATGCAAACGTCAGTACTAATTTCTTTCCCTTCGATTTCAGACGTTTTGCTAAGTCAAACAAAATTGCTTCAGTCTTCCTTTTTGGTGTTGAGAATAAACTTATTGTTTATCCAATAGTCTTTAATTATCAGCAGAAAGCTAACGCTCAATCTCATTCGGAAAAAAACACAAAAGAATGTTTTGAAAGCTGTACCGATTGTTTACTGATGTTAGATCTAAAGGTAAACAAGTGTTACTCGTTGTTGTTTATTAAAGCCAGCATCTTTCAAAAGGGTGTGAATCCAAATGCCTCAAATGCTAAAGGTTAACAAAATTTGTCACGGGCTCTTTCATTAATAAATACAAGATCCATCTCCAAAGGGGAGGGCGAAAGAAGAATTTTCACAAATCTACATTCACACCAGAATTAATTTAGAAGCAGGGTCTGGTAAAAACGGCAACTCTGTCAAATGGTGACTCTCTCAACCTAAGCTAAGAATCAATGTAGATCAGGTACTACTCCCCTGCACCAAATATTTAAACAAAACAACTAATGAACCTGAACTTCCTGAAGAAGAAAGGGAATCTTGCAAGGTGTGGGTGAGCAGCCCAGCGGAAAAATTCAATGTACGCTTCAGTTAGCTCCCCCCCCCCCCCCCAAAAAAGTTACCAGCATACGATCTGGCATTTTTCAAAGTGTAACAGGAAAGAGAATTTTACAAGATGAGGTTCAAGTATACTACAGATTTGTGAATGTTTTCTGGTAGCCAAATCCTTGGGCTGATGCCAAAGTCAATGTGAACTGGGTACAAAAATAATTTACCCCTGCTTTACAAAACATGCCAGAACCTGTATCATTCTTAAGACTCAAATTACTCTTTTATGCTTAGATTGACTATTCCTTTTGTTTTCTTCACATCGACAGATCAAGTTGTCCTCTCCTTATGGCTAATGCAGAAATTGCAAGTTTGTTTTGGTAAAACCAAACTTATAGTGCTCAATCGTTCTTCAATGATAAACCTCCTTTCGGGCATTACCCGATATCCAGGTTTAAAGGTGGGGGAGGATAAATCGAGAATTTTCAGTTAAGAATTTGTCGGATGTTCTTCCACTTTATGGTACAAAAAGAAAACTAATGTTACCTTGTGGTAGGTTAATCAGGCAATGGAATTAGTTGTGAAAGACGAATACCAACAACAATGTGCCACTCGAACATGATACATGGTAAAATTTTTAATGAAACATAGATGAGTTTTAGAAGAAGCAAACTAAATTTCGAACGTTTATTGAGAGTTGCTGAACTTCGTACCACAACGGGAAAATAAAGTTATTGTTTTTATGAGTATTTCAAAACTTGGTAATCCAGTGTGAAATTGACNCCCTTTCCTTGCATGATTAATTTCTCCAAGTTGGAACCATCTCTTCTAGATTTATGACCAAAATAACATAATTTCCGTCGTTGAGCTTCATTTGTAAGACTATCTGGTTTAAAGGTGGGGGAGGATAAATCGAGAATTTTCAGTTAAGAATTTGTCGGATGTTCTTCCACTTTATGGTACAAAAAGAAAACTAATGTTACCTTGTGGTAGGTTAATCAGGCAATGGAATTAGTTGTGAAAGACGAATACCAACAACAATGTGCCACTCGAACATGATACATGGTAAAATTTTTAATGAAACATAGATGAGTTTTAGAAGAAGCAAACTAAATTTCGAACGTTTATTGAGAGTTGCTGAACTTCGTACCACAACGGGAAAATAAAGTTATTGTTTTTATGAGTATTTCAAAACTTGGTAATCCAGTGTGAAATTGACGTCACCCATCGTTATTTTAAAAAATTCAAATCCAAAGGTTTTACTTTGTCTGTCTATCTGATAAAAAGAGCCGAATTTCTTAGTCGAATTAGCTGTATACTTATGATTTATGTCTAATTTCCCTATGCTAAACCAATCGAACTAATAGCATTAAGTTATTTTCCTTCTAACTTGACATCTGAAATAATACTCTCTGCAGAGAGAGTAAAATTTTAGGAAAGCTCTAGACTTTGAATCTTATCAAATCAATCAAAAGTGAAAGAATATTTATTTTGTGTCCAGATTCTGCAACTTTAAATTTCAGTCGTTTTCTTTATTTATCAAGACTAGTAACTTTCATTTGTGACATTTCATTGCTCTTCCAGTACTCTCTGCTGCAACTTGGTTACGTTTACGGCCAATTTTGAGTAGGCCATGTGTAATGTGGGTGCCGAGCTTGGTGTCTGTCCCAATCAACAGCTTTCTCCCCACAAATGAATTTGTTTCAAATACTTGATCTTTTTTTCAGTATTTTCTCAGTATTTTCTCAGTGACCTAAAGCCCCCGAAAGCCATTTTTACCTCCGCTCTGTTGCCCAGACTCTCTTTGATATTTAACGAAACCAGAAACATAAAACAGTGTAGTTTATTCCATCCAATTATTTAGAATAAAGGCTGTCAAAGAGAAAACGATTAAAATGATCTACGGTAAAGAAAACGTAATAACTCGGAAGCCTGTTTAATATAAATACTTTAAGAAAAATGGTTAAGATTTGTAGGGTACTGTTTTTGCACGCAAACGTGTTTAGCCTATGAATATAGCTATCAGGAAATATGGTTTGGATCTGCTAAAACTGGTGTGTGGGCTGGTCCGTCAAAGTAAACAAGGACTGGAGGGCTTACCAGTTGGTTTTTCATTTTCTCGGATGCTCACTGCTGTTCTCTTTTAAACATATGGTGTCTTTTCTGGCTACTTTGCACAGGGATTCTACTGTCTTTTCAAGGTCTGGTATGAAGCGTGTATTTATTCCCACCGTCTCTAAGAAACTCCTAAATTCAGACAGGAAATTTCGCATTCCTGCTTCAGGACTGCCTTAAATCCTTCATTATTTTCTTCGATCCCATGTCTAAACAACTGTGTTTTTTCCATGACGTCTTGCCATTCCGAAAGATCAATTGTCTAGAACCGTGTAATACTTTGTTGTCATCTTATTTCATTTTCTAGGCTTCTGTCGTGATATTCGACATTTTTTCAGGTATAACAAGATACTGTGAAATATTTTTGACCTTTTTAATGCCGTCAAGTTGCCTTGAAATCTATTGGTACTTTACATGTACAGAGTTAACTTTAATTAGACTTATACATCTGAAAGTTCCATCGCCAGGGTAAACGTTTTATATGACGGAAACTCGCACATAGCTCGATTTTCTGGAACCCTAATCCCAGGCTTAATTTAAAGGGTCTGTAGCACGTCGCTGACTCTGGGCATATGTATCTACTTCGATATTATTGCTTTACATTGCGCATATCAATCATAATCTTTTGTCTTCTCTAATCTATGGCTCCAAAACTATTGAAACTCTTTCAATAATATCCTCTTCTGTAAGGGCGTACACGTTTCCTGTCACTCTGTCATTGCAATGCAAAAGAATTGGATCTCGAAATTTGTGCTACTGGTTTGACATTTTCATCAAAACGTAAATGCATTACTCACTAGCTAAGCTTGCGATTCCTAAGAAAACTCTGGGGCAAAGCATTATCAGATGTGGCATGTAGACTGTTGCGATCCGTTTTAACGCTAGTCGTAGGGGAAATGTATAGTAATTCTAAAGTTCTTGATATATCATTCTCTAATAAACACTGTCCATTAAAAGTGGGAACATCATCTCGTCTTCTTACAATCAACTAAATATTCGTCATGAAATTAAGCTATTTCTTCACGATTTGGCACATCAAGCAAACAATCTTTTGTTACAACCTACTAAACCTAGCTTGCAAACCATGAATTTTTAATTTTTTCAATTTACTTAAAATGATAAGATATATTATTTGATATGGATCAACGGAAATGTTTTTTTGAGCTCTGTTTATGGTTATTTACACAAAAGTTAATGGGTTTATACAATTTTTGTACCGATTCAATGACAGAAAATGTACATTTGAAATTCTATACTGTTACTTTTATCTAAGATACTGTAAGTAGATAATGAACCTGTTTTTAGCCTTTTGTTTTATGTCATGAAATTTAAACTACAAATATAATATTTCCGACTAGTTTATACTTATATTTTTTGATGAGCCGCCTACTTTGTTTAAAAAAGCTTGTACAGTATTTGTAAAATTCACCTCACTAGAACGTCGTGCTGCAAAGATCATTGGGAAACCAACAAAAAGTATTATTCAAGTTGTTGAATCACAAGTCTGTTCACTGGTCGGAAAGTGTATTAAAAAGAACCTTCAACACGAAGATTTTGACAGCTACTTTAAAATTATGAAACATTCTAAAAGGACTCAAAATTATGCCAATTTATTAAAACTCCCATCAATAAAACTAGAAGTTGCTAGATCTAGTTTTTATTATGGTGGAGCTAAGCTATTTAATAATATGCCGCTTGAAGATAGAAGACCCTTTTTATCTTCATCTTGATTGAAATTTGAAGGCTTTTAATTTTATATAGTTTTTAATCAGTTCTTATTATATCTTTTATTATATTCTACAGGACAAACATTGATAACAGTATTTATGTAAATATGTAAATAACTGAAGCTTTTATCCTGTATAAATATTCGTAAATAAATAAATAAATAAA
>RDPX01000319.1:170331-172831 GCA_003991215.1 Morbakka virulenta
TCATGGGGAAAACAAGTGTTTAGGTGTCTCTCAAAGTGTTGTTTCCATAGTTGTAAAACTACATCAGGTTGAGTTTGTTTAAAATTGTTGTCATCTTTGACTACTGAAAGCGATTTTTTCGGTTTCTCTTCTAGTTCTCTTACTGTTTTAAAGAGGTTGTGGCTATCGTTTTTCAAGAATCAGCTTAAAGCATTTAAACTTTTGCCTCTAAATTTTCACGGTTCAGCTTTTTAACTCCATTCTTTACCAACTTGTTCAATCTGCTGTATTCAGTTTTCTTTTCATGGGAGGACGGTTTCTGCAGAAATTCAAGCCTAGCTTTGCGCCTTTCTTCTCATAGGTCGATCAACTGGGGAGACATACTCTCAATATTCTTTCGTTTTTTATTTCCCACTACTTCCTGTGTGACTTCATTAGTGGCAGTTTTGAAGCATTCATACATTTCATCAATATCACTGTCGAAAGGGAGAAAGAGAAGATGCTCAAAGCGACCTCCTACTTTTACCTGCAGCTCCTTGGCAAATGTTTCAGTGCTGAGTTTTTCTACATCAAATTTCCTTGCTTGTAGCTTGGGTTTCCTCCGTTTCTTTACTTTCATAGCAAGCTTGGTCATTACTAACGCATGGTCAGATCCAATATCAGCTGAATTGTAAACACGGCAATTTTTTAACTTGCTCAGCATTTCTTTCTAGAGTATAACATAATCAATTTGATTTCGTGTGCTACCACATGGGGAAATCCATGTGACTAGCCTGGAGAGTTTATTTTTGTACATTGTGTTTGGGTTTCAGCAACACCCAAAATATCTATGTTCAATTTAGTCATTTCTGTAAATAAGTTGCACAGCTTACCATCTTCATTAAGTGTTCGGACATTCCATGTTGCAATGTTTAGATCATTGCAACCTTCGGGCAGCTTACTTTCGCATCCCTTATTCATCCGGACTAGGGGTCGGTTTTTAATTTGTGCTTTCATGAAGTTGTATTAAGAAATTCATAAAATAGATCTTTCTCAAGGAATCTATTTCGCAGTAGCTTGCTAACTAAGCCATGTGATCTCAACCATTGGCAACTGTATGTTGCTCATCTGCCTGACATCAGTGTGAGAGGTACCATTGACAGTAAATCTGTTCCTCCGCTACCAGCACACTACAGTAATGCTGCTGCCCATTACCGGATTTGGAAAGGTTTTCTTCTTTTGATGAAGGTCAAAGAACTTGGTCTGTAGCAATGATTGGTGGATCTTCAATACCAATATAAGGGGCCGGTTAAAGCGCCGACCAGACCATTTGCTTTTCGCTATCCCCCGTTTGTGTTACCCGGTGGCCACCGAACGTGGAGGTGGGAGTATGACTTGGTGAGTAGAAGCTATATTTTGCGCTAGGCTTCTGTACTCTTTTAAAGTACGCCCGCTCACCCTTTGACCACCAAAGATAAACAGCCCCAGCAATAACCAAACGTACTGCGTACCAACTGCACAAAATAGACTGAAAATGGAACAAGGTAAATAAGTAAACTATAAAAATTTACATTTTTGTAAGAATATCAAGTATTGCGCCTGGAAAATATTCTCAACAGTATATAAAAGAAATATTGACACATGAAAACATGATCTCGGGAAAAGCGTACTACAAACGATTCGAGAAAAAAGCGGTGGGTGGGTCTGACTCCGAGTGATTATTCTCAAAAAGCAACCACTTGAAATTCTACCCAAGACCAACTCAGAGGCAGTACAACGTGCGTGTTTCAAATTAAAAAAAAACAAAAAAACACTTTCATATTTGGATAAGATGTTGCTGGACTCAAAGGATAAAGGAGCTGTACTGGTGACTTTTATAATATTCCCCTACAGTCTCTAATAGTTCAACAGTTTGATAACGAAAGTCTTCTGTTTGAAGCGGAGTGAAAGAAAAATCGGAAATTGAATAATGTTGGAGCTCCACCCGCTTGACCCAAAATTGCTCTGTTACATAAAACTGTCATTTTTTTGTAACAGCAGCTGTGATGCTCAGTATACGACGACCTGCACAAACTACCAAGAAAAAGCTTTTCTGAAAGGCACTCACGAATGACAAAGCCCTTGCTACTCGTATTGACAACAGAATCTCCACACGCTTTAACAAATTACCGGTAGTGAAAAAGGATTATATATCTTTTGCTTCGATTACAAGGTCCCACCAAAATCACCTGGACCTACAAAGTCAGTGGACATTGGACCAGTCACAGATGCATGAAAAGCAACTCTCCGCGTTTCAACACAGAACATTCAATATTCTCAGAACCACCTCCGAAAAATGTTTGATCGTTATTAAGATATGCATATCAATAACATTCTGAGCTCATTTGAAACTCCAGCGTCCCCCTCTGTTAAAGAAAGCATGGAATCTAGTGAAAACATTATCCGGAAAAAGGTCACAGAGTACCATATTCATTGGAGGTGAAGATCGACTTAAAACCTGGGAAAATCACATCACACATTTGGTGAGTGCAGCTGTAGCTGT
>RDPX01000319.1:177831-181343 GCA_003991215.1 Morbakka virulenta
GTCCTTTTGTTTTAAAAGTCCAGTGTTGAATGTTGCCCTTCTGCTGGTGTTTTGGAGTTTGTGTCTTGAAATCCTAAGCTTCACTTTGCCGACCACAAAGTTATGGTCAGTTCCATCATTTGCACCCTTCATGGCTCGTACACCAGCGAGAGACCTCCTGTATCTGCCATTGATGATGAAGTGATCAATTTGGTTTTTGTCTCTGTTGTTTGGTGAGGTCCATGTGTATTTGTGAATGTTTTTGTGTTTGAAGCATGTGCCTCCAATTACTACATCGTTTTCTTCACATAACTCTATACGTCTTTAACCATTCTCATTCATGATGCCTAAGCCTTTTTTTCCTAAAACTTTCTCATGGTTTTTTTTGTTACAGCCCACTTTGGCATTTGTGTCTCCCATAACGATCAGCATGTCAAGCTTCGGTGTTGACTCAATCTCTTTCTGCAGTTGTTCGTAGAAATCATCCTTCACCTCTTCATCTGCATCATCTGTGGGGCTGTAGATCTGAATAATGGTGGCTTTTACATATTTTGAGTCGAATCTAGCACTAATGATCATTTCAATCACTGGATTCCACTCTATTAGACATTTCCTAGTCTCAGGGCTCAACATGACTTCTACACCTCTATGATGTTGTTCAGCTGACCCAGAATACAGTACAGACTCTCCAGTGTGGATCTTCACTTCTCCGAAACCAGTTCATCTTGCTTCATTTATGCCTAGTATCTGTAGATGATATTTCCTCATTTCCCTTGCTACAATTGCAGTTTTTCCAGTGGCGTACACGTTTCTTACATTCCAATATTCTACACGGATGTATCTTTTTGGTGTTAGTACTGATCTCATGCATGTCGTTCTCAGGTTAGAGATTTCCCGTAGGCTTTCACCTCCAGCTGTCATATGCGTGTCTTCCCATCTGAGGTCGTTATCTTCAGCGATTTCACACGATATGGTTCTGTGACCATAGAAAGTTTTGTTTGCTGTCCAAGTTTCCGTAATCGGTGGTTGTTTTACGGGAAGGAGTGATTGGCCCCTTGCCCAACCCTCCTCCATTCTCATCCGGGCTTGGGACCGGCCATGGCGGAGTTTAAAAAAAGCAAGTTTGGAAAGTACAATTTTGTCAGGAAAAATAGAGTGGAAGAGAGCCAGAGGAAGACAAAGATTTTCTTATCTAGAAAATATATGCAAATGGATAAATGACAGTTCAAATTCAAGTATTAATGCTGTTACTCTAATTCAACTGGCTAGAGACAGACGCCAATGGAAAGCCATGATCGCCAACGTCGTCAGAGGGTTTTTTTGAAATGGTTAACAAAGGACTTAGCCTAAAGAATGATAAAGAATGATTTGGGAAGCGATTTTAAGAAAAATGGGGGGATGAAGAGCAATGAAGAAATTGGCATTAGTGGGCTTACAGTATAGGTCTGTTGTTAGAGTAAAAATTGAAGCTTAACCGTAGTATCTAGAAAAGTAGCCTGGTGATTGGAATAACTGGCTGTAAATTTGATAGCAGATCTCATTCTTGAACAATAGCTAAATGTATTCCAAAAGTTTAAAAGGTGGAAGGGAAGGAGTTCTGTTGAATATAAACTCAAAGGTTGAAAAGCGATTGTTTTCCTTTTGTCATAAATAAGTTGGTAGAACTGACTGCCATAGGTGTACCTATCGCAGTTATCTTGATTTGCTGGAAAAATTGAGATCCAAAACGAAGAGTTTTGCACTTTAAAACCAGAAGGTTAAATCGACGAAGAAAGTTAGTCAGAATTGGAGAATAATTAATCTTTTTTAATAGTTATAAGTAATAATCTGCTCCTTCCTCTTGATCTATATTTGGATACAAAAAGTCGAGATCCATTGTCACTATACAAGCAAAAGTGGGAAGAAGGTCGTTGGATTTGTATGAGTGAATTTATTGAAAAATCAGAGGTGTCTTTTACAAAGGAACTGGACTGATTTGCAACAGGTTGTAAGTAAGAATAAATAAATTGTGAAATGCGGGTGGAACAACTGGTCAACCCACTGCAGATGGGTCCAAGAGGTAGAAAATCTGAATACTACTTGTGGATTTTTGTAAGCCCAAAAAGCAAGGTGTTCTTATCTTTTCCTTAAAGTAATTAGATGATCAAGCACTTTAGCAATGGGATTGTTTATCATTATTCTATATTCGGCATTAGGGTCCTATAATAGCTCTTCTTTAAAGGACTTGTCATTTAAGACTTGATGACATGCGCATTGTACTTGTCTGTGTCCATATTAAAAATTACCCCGCCTTTGTCTGTTGGCTTGATCACAATAGAATGATCTCGGGTGAGGAAACAAAGTGCCGATCTCTTTTTACCTGAGGTTATTGTAACTGATTTCATTTGCTTTACAAAATATGTTTTTAGATGAGCTTTGACATCATTCATAAATATTTCGAGCCTTACAGAACGATTCTTTTTAAACATATTTAGGATACCACAATGAATTTGCGCAATTTTGTCTCCTTTTGAGGTTCTGGATCACTCTGTGAAAATATATATTCCCTTGATTTATGTCGTCGAAAAAACCTGTATAAATCAGTTGCAAGTTATTGCTTGTTGAAATAACGTTGAGATGAAACTAAGTAGCAAGCCTTATGTAGATAGGTAGGTAGATAGATAGAAGAGAGATTCTACCTAAACTATGCTCTGTTTTATACCATGTGAAATTTGTCGCTACTACCAGTAGTGAGATTCGGTCCCTATTTTGTCAAGGTAGTCATTTACATTGGCTCTGACAATGTTGGAAACCTGTGTTGATGAGTAAAAATTTTTTGCTTATTTTATTCGTTTGTGGTTAGTCATAAGATAGCCCCACACCATCAAAATCTACGGTATACGGAAGTTCAATTACAAGGGATTCGAAAGAAATATTATTTGTTTAGGGGGATTCCATTAAATTCCTGAAAAATAGAATTCAAAATGCCCCCATATTTGGATTTTGGCATTCAATAAAATATATTTATTTTTTTTCTTAGTCAGTCTCATTCAGCTACTATGCAACGTTCCAGGTCCTTTGTTCCATATTCCCATTTCCTTGGTGCCGCCTACGAAAAATCCGAGCGCTGTGCCGACTTAGTCCTAAATAGCTTACCCCAATGAGTTTAGCGAATAACCAAAAGGCCTTGTAAGATTATAAAATTGCTTGTTCTCTTCCATCAACCTTAAGGTTTTAACTTATTAACAATAAGAACCATAAGTGTTTATCTTTAATATTTACTATTTTTGTTGGAACAGCCAGTATTTTAACAACAATGGACTTTTTGAATAAGCCATAGTAGACTAGAGCTACTTATGATTTAAATATTTCATTTGCGGGATTTATTTACACAAAATCTAAAGTACATCAGGGATTTCTTGCTTAGCGATGGTCATCATCATTATCTTGCGGCCTCAGCCAAGATAGAATTCACTACACCTTTCCAGTATACCCTATCAGTCATAGCTGTTAGAAAGTCTTCCTTGGCGATGGTATTGTCCCTGCATATGATG
>RDPX01000319.1:182470-193875 GCA_003991215.1 Morbakka virulenta
ATTTCAAGAGTTGGATGTTTTTTCCATGAAACATTTAATACTCTTCAGAGGAGATGGGTATAGCATCCATCTAGGTGGCGGTGTTGTTTAGCGGAAAGAGTCTATGTTTCAGATCCGTAGAGTAAAATGGGTTTGATTGTTACCCGCAAAATTCAGGTTTTAATCTTACGGTTGAGCTCGGGTTTCCAAATCTTATCCATTTTGTTACATGCAGTCTATACCATACCCTTCCTGATATTAAAGTCTTTTTCAGAGGTTATTATGTGTGATCCTAGATACTTGTAGTCTTCAACACGTTTGAGACTGTTATTTGAAAGAGTTTTAATTTTGATGTTGTTGCCAATGTTAATTGGCATACACTCTGTTTTCCTTTCATTCAGATAAAGCCCTGTACAGTTTGCTGCTGATTCAAGGGCAGATGGTAGTGTCTGTGCATTAATAAGGTTGTCGGACAAAAGTGCAATGTCGTCAGCAAAATCAGCATCGGTGATATGAAGAGCAGGATAACGTGAGCTTCTTCTTGGCTGGTAAATGAGTCCATTTTCTTTCATTGTATCCATAGAAATCCGCATGATGTAATCGATTACAATGATGAATAGAAATTGTGGAAGTGTATCGCCTTGGAGTATAGCAGCAAATGTCAAAAGACTCTGTTTTGCCATCCGGTGTCAGGACAGTGGAGCGTGTTTGTATACAGGACTTTGATAGTTCAATTATTTCTGTTGGAATGCCACAAAGCCCTAAGATTTCGAACATTGTTTCACGATTAACAGAGTCAAAAGCCTTGCTGAAGTCAACNAAAAATGAGAGCGACAGTATTATTACAAAAAGTCATTTCTTCAATCATTCTGCGTAGTGTGAGAATTTGTCCAAGACCGACCTGAGCGGAAACCATTTTGGTTTTAGCATAGAAAAGGCTCTATTTTTGGAAGAAGACGATTCAGGAGTAGTTTGTTATTTGTTTTTGCAGCTATGAGAAGCAATGAAATACCACGATAATTTGTTGATAATGTCAAATCACCATTTTGGGGAATGGATATGATATGTAAATGTAACCTGATGCTTGGCGAAACATTATTGGCAAATGCAAAACTACATAAATCAAGAAACAATGGGCGTAAAATAAGGTCTTTCCACAAGATGGCAGGAATTCTGCCCGGACCAAGAACTTTGTTCTTTGTACTCTTCAGAACAAAATTTAGTTCTGCAATGGTATACTCGCCTATAGGAATGTTAAAAAAATTAAAAATTTGAACTTTTGAGAGGTGACTTTTCGAAACTCTGAAGCTTAGTTTCACCTTAGCAGAGACGATACGATGATCCGATCCGATAAAGGAGAAGGATGAATATGCTCGACAATCTTTGATGCTGTTCTATCATTTCTTACTGACCAAAATGTAATCTAGTTGGGCTCTGTTGCCATTAGGATATTCAAATTTCCACAGCTGGTGTTTGGATTTCATAAACTTGGTGTTTGCTGAACGAAGATTGAATTCCTCCTTGAGGTCTAGAAGGTGTTTACCATTACGATTGGTGTTGGTATGAAAGGTCAACTTAGCATCGTCTGATCCAAGCATGGCATTGAAGTCGCCGGGAATTAAAAGAAAATTGTAAGCTGGAACATTCTCAAGAGGAGATCGTAAATTGTTATAAAAGTGATCGATATCTGCATTGTTGCTATCCTAGTTTGGACTATAGTGTGATATTATGGTTGTTTTGGGATTCCCCTCCAAATCGGGAATGATGACTCTTGGTGATATCATTTATATGTTTGATAAATTTTCCATGGCTTTTGGTGACAGTAGGAGACCTACACCACCTACAGAAGAGTTGATAGAAATTTTCAAACAAGAGGCAGTAACAAGATGATAGTCTTCGATTTTGTGGTACACAATATCAGTGTCAGTATGAAAAAAGCGATGCGTTCAAATAGCAATGATATCAATTTTCTGATTCTATGCACTTTCGATAAGATGAGATGGTGGATTTAGTGTTCAAGTGTTGAATGTGCTGATGAAAATACGATTTCTACATAAAACAAGTTTTGATCTTATTCCTTCATCATCGGCTACAGCTCGCTTTGAAGGGTTTAAAGCTTTACCGTCATTGGCTTCAATGGAAAACAGAATCAGTAAGTTGACTAAAATCTGCAAGAGACTAAAAACGTAAAATCCTTTTGACCTTCAAGTAAAGGTTGGCTGGAAAACAAAACAAAAAAGTATCAGAAGCAACAGTCATACCTTGTTTCGATTTCTTATCAGTTTTACTTTCCTTTCCCTTCTCAAATAAACCTTTCCCTGGTAATGGCTGGAAAATAGTCTAAAGTTGTCAAGATTTATTTTGCTTCTGACTCATTGTCCTTAGTGGTATTTACAGCAAGTGTTGGTAACAAAGTGTTTGTTATAAAACCTTTTGAATTTACAAAAATTTGGTCCATTTTGATACAAAGAATATAGCACACATATACTTCTACACAGGACTGGTTACAGGACTACTACACTTACTAATACTACTACTACTACTACTACTACTACTTTTATTTCTATTACTACTGTTGCTACCACCACCACTATTACTACTTCTATGACTAAAACTACTACCACTAATTCCTCTCCTTCTACGACTACTTCTACAACTATAAGTAGTACAGAGTTCAAGAAAGAGAGGTATTTACATGTTTTTAAAAAAATTTAACTGTATTTAACTATATGTTTTTCAATACTTTCTTTTTCGTAGTTATGGTGCAATAGTAGGAACTTTATGGTACCATCGGTGTACCCAAGCCAAACACCTATGACATGCATATATTTACGCCTAAAGAATGAAATAAAAGTGAGATATATAATGAAATAATGACTATTTTCTGTACTGCTCTGTAACGTGAACTGTAACACGATAGAAAAAACTTATTTTTCTTCAATAGCGAGGGAAAGTGACCGAGAAAATTTGAACGCTCGTTAAAACGTATTGAGGCACCGTGCAAAATTGTCTCTACGATTAAGAAAATAAAAACAGTTCTATCATCATTAAAATTACCCGTGGAAAAACCTATGCAAAGCGGTTTAGTATATAAAATTACGTGTTCGCGATGCCTATCGTGTTATGTGGGGCAAACTACCCGACATCTGCTAACCCGTGTAAAGGAGCATAAATATAAAGCCGTGGGATAGCATTTTAAAATGTGTAACGTGGAGCTATCAATCAATCATGCAGAAATAATAGCAAAGTCGACTAAGTCGGAAGACAAGTTAATGACATTAGAGGCATTACTCATTCGGGAAATAAAACCAACATTGAATACAAAGGATGAGTACAAAAGCCCCGAATTAGTCATAAAAATTTAACTTGTCAACAAGGTCCCTCAAGGGAGGTTTCTCAATTATCATAGTTTATTCAAAAAGATTGAAGATTTGAATTCACTGTGTTAGATTTCGTTAGAACTGTGTATACTGCAGAGAGATGTTGACATGAGATAGGAAATATTGTATTCAGCAGTTTTACTGTTTTTGTATTTTTACCTTGTAGCCTGAAGATGAAGTATTAACTTCGAAATATATTGCAAAATTAATGGAGTGACATTGTTGGCTTGATTATTTATTTCATTGCCAGAGAATAGCCCTGTCATTGAAAAATAAAAGTTGAAGAAGTCTTAAACATTTCTGGTACCCTTAAAGGCACTGTGCCCTTTTAAACTTGGTGTCAAGAGAGGTTATCTTCTGGAACATCATTTCGCTATAAGCCAGGACACAATGCCCCATTCATGTCATTAACATCTATCAATGCAACAGGGTAGTATGTCCTCCATCACTGACTTTTTCGTAAGTAATTATATATTGCAATGGCGATTATCATGATGATGAGAATCTTGTATGGGTGGAGGAAAATCACATTACGAAATACACGATAACAGTTGGAAAATATGACAAACAGATTTTCCCATACTCTGCGTGTAAGGCTGTGTCTGTAATAATCATTTCTTTTATACTCATTAAATCCAGCCTGCAGATATCGTTTCATCAGCTAAGGCTGTGAAGCAAAAGCATCATCACCAACGAAAAAATGAGGCATTCTTTCAGTTTTATTTTAAAGTCATTTTGAACTAGGAAGAATGATTTCTTTTTTTCAATTGCTCTTGAAAATGAAGACTTTCTGCATGGTCTACCGTATGACACTCTTCCAATTATGCCAATATCAGGATAAATGCATTGACAGTTTAGCCCAGTGACAGCTAACAAATATATTAGCTTTGTATACTTGTAAGTATAATAATGTGGGTCACCATTTTGTGGGTGTTGCATGACAATAAACTTAGCATAAACGGCACCATTACAGTTGAAACATTATCACTGTTCTTCAAGTCTATATAACACTCCTCAGGTGAGGGAGGAAACGTCAGATATAAAGATGCCAGGTTCTTATTAATGCCAGAACACAGCTCTGAAATTATGTATAATATAGCTGGGATTTAAATGTCAAACTGAAAGAGAAGGGATCTGAAATTCACACCAACAATCTTGATTTAGCATTCATTACTTGCCTCTCGCCAAGAATTTCTTGCGGTGTTATGTTCTTTTCTATTAACGATAAGCTAAAAGAAAATCTTCGTGATACCTTCGCATCATTTCCTTGTAGCTTACCGTGTCTTCAATGTTTAATTCTCGCCCAAACTTCTCGTCGGATACTTGTTTACTTCTTCGTTTCATCCATTCTTTCATCTTTAGCCTCTTTCATCTTTTTCTTCATCTTCACAAAGTTTCATGATTGTATATATTGCCATCACCGCCATACCCTTTCTGCTTCTTCGAATTACAACAGTCATCTTCAAAAGCCTGAGCAAATGGACAATCATGCTGTTCACAATTTGGTAGGTAAATCTACATGAATTTGCTCTGTTTTGAAAATGTGGAAGAAATATTCGGTCAAACTGTTTTGTACTTTTCCTAAACATCACTGAACAGCCCTGAACAACGCTCTGCAAGTGTTGAGAAATGTTCAAAAAAATTTTCAGTGCGTTTTAACTGGGCTTAACAGTTATGACACTAAATAATACGAAATTATAAAATAGGCAGTCAATTTTTTTCGCAAAAAATCTATCGCTCAAATTATTTTAGCGTTAATTTGTTAGTTTGATTTTAGGTACCGCTAACTTTGCACGATTACTATTGGAAAGTCACACACTCTTCCTATTTATAGTGCGTTGGTCATACAACCATACTTTTTTCCTTATCACAGAATCGCCCTTTGGTACGGGCCAAAAGACCATCCTTTCAGCTCAATATTCCAATCTATTTGTCTTCTGCAAGATATATTGAAGTGTGTCACCATATAGAATGAGATCATAGTATGTGAAGATTGGAACAACCATTGTTTGTTAAAGCAGCATTGCAGTCGAAATGTCCAAAAAGTTGTTTCTCTTTCTTGACAGCCGGATTCTCTTTGCTGCTTTTCTTATTGACAAATTCAGGTGGTTGGTCACATTCAAAGTCAAACTAAAATGGGTTTCAATATATTTTTAAAATTCTATGACATAGAGTTGGTTCCCATTCTGTGAGAGTTTTATAGGTGGTTTTTCAAGTTTATTTCATCTCTTTGGTGTTCACAAAAATCATTATCTCATTTTTGGCTTTCTTCGTGTAATTAATTCATTCGATTTTAGACATTAAGACAATGTACCAGAATCCTTTTTCGAAATGTCTTGGATAATATTTATCGGTGGAAACAAACATAGTATCATCGGCGTACATAACAATTTTGCAACTCGATATGTTTATTGAAGTAAATTATGAACAGTATTAGACACATTTTGGCTCTTTGTTGTATTCCATAGAATATTTGTTGTGGGGATGAAAAGGTGTTCTTTTGTAAAACATGTTGCATTTCAGAGAAGAAATAATCAGTAAACGAATTTAAAGCATTACCAAAGATCCCATAATTTTTTACTCTATTTAACAAAACGGAATGACTCAGAGTATCGAATGCTTTACTGAAGTTAATGAATATTGCATCGGTGTATTTTTCCTGGTTTATCCCTTTTCGAATCTGATCAGTGAAGTAAGTAGTTGCGATTTCGATTAAACAGTTTTATCAAAAGCCAATGGGGAAATCGGGGAGAAGATTGTTGTATTTAAAATGATTTGTTAATTGTCTGGGTTATAGGAAGGTCACCTTAGAGGTACCACCTTTTAAACCTACCGGTCGCACACCTAAGTCAACTTGGATGATGATGGAATCACGGATCCTCAGGAAGCCCTTAACTCTCATTTGTGGCTCCAACCAGCTGGTTGTCCATCCAACTGCTACTGGGACCTCCAATCGGCCATGGTACTAAACTAAGTGAGGGGACCAGCCTTCCGGCTGGTAGCTGGTGGAAGGTACGCCTAACCTTAGTGCATGAGGTTAGAACCAGCGCAAGAGGCAGAGGAATTCCAGAAATCAATGGTTCGAGCAGCGCTATCTCCAAGGCGTGTGGCGTGCATCACAGACACGCAGTGGTGCATTAGATATTCTATTGGTTATCACCTCAGAAAGACTGGGAACTTATTGAGTGTTATCTAGCTTAGTTTGCAATTGAAATCTAGCAGAATTTACAACAGAAGGAGCAATTTCAGGAGAGACAGGCGGGTCCCTTGCAGTGAACCTTAATAACAGCTACAGGAAAGAGTCTGTACCAGACCAGACCAAACCAGTATCTGATGATGACTCAAATACAAATTCACCACGTGGAATGTTGCTGTCTTAAAAAGGGGGGAAAACTTGAACGCCCCTGGTTACAAGCTAAAAATAGCGACGTAGAATGTAAGAAGCTTATATCAAAATAGAAAGTTGTAGCACTGCTTGCAGCAGGTGAGAAAGCTGAACGTAAATGTGATCGGCAAAGCAGAAGTAAGACGGAAAGACTGAAGAAAAATGACAATAGAAGGACATACCTTCTATTTTACGGGCTGCCAGAAACATGAACATGGTGTTAGGATCATTTTGAACAAGCAGTTTGAATTGGAAGGGTCCATTCTTTGAACGCATTGTCAGCTGATATGGCTCCATGATACGCACCGTTCCAATTTGTGTTTAAAAATTCATTGTTGATTATGATTACGTCATAATTTGCATAGTTTTTGTATCCTATGTTGCCCAGCTGGTACTTGACACTGTTCATTTTCCGAAAGCAATAGAGGAAATGCTTGAATAAAAGGCTACGCCCTTACTAGTTGCAGGATATTTTCATCAAACAATTGATCAGAACAAAAGTGTATTTAGCTCACGTTTATTCTTTGAGAATAAACATGAAATAGACTTCTTTAATAAATATCTCTTTGTTGACGTCATTGTGTTAATAAAATTTGAGAAAACTATCCAGTTCAGATAACACGTCATTTTGGTCAAACTTTGTCAGTATTGCACTTCTGGGTCCCAGAGACAATGTGTCCATAACAAATTTCGGTGGACTTTTGTTGAGTTGATCACAAATGACTGTGTTGTGAACATTAAATAATGGTCTGTATTGTTGTAATGATAGTCTTGACAATTTATCATTAAGTCTCAAAGTTTGTTTATGACGTAATAAACGTATGTCATACCGTGCATGTAGAATAACAGATGGAATACATTTTATTGGTACACTCCATTTTAACTCATCTCGATTTTCCGTTAATTTCTCCGATATTGCTTTTCGTTCTTTGTTTGCTTTATATAATTTCTTCCACAATAAACCAAGTTGAAATCCATGTACCGATTTGTCATCAAAACATGGATTATTCGGGATATGAAATTTCAGGAAACGAGGAATTATATCATCTCTTAGACAATTCTCCAAAAAGTTGATATGAAGTCTGTGCGATTCCACGTTTCGTAGAGTGACAAGGAGATGGTCACTGATAGTAATGTCAAAACTCTGACGTATATCAAAAACTGTAAAAGGAAGAAAACACCTTGCAACATACAGTTAACAAGAAAGTACTTGAACGAAAACAAACTGTTGGCTGTACCATTTGACAAGGGAATAGGCATCGGTATAATGACAGCTGAAACGTATAACGAGAAAATAAATGACATTATAAGTTTACCTCAGTTTCGAAAAGTTCTTCCTAAACGAAAGAATGAAAAGGATCCTGTGCTGAAGGAGGAAGAAAGAGTATTGTCATTGTTGAAACAGCTCAAGAATCAGAATAAAATTAAAGATTCTTTATATAACCAATTGAAGCCGATTCGAAGTCAACCACCTCGCCTCTATGGATTGGCAAAGATACATAAGGCTGAAATACCATTGCGACCAGTTTTGTCTATGCCCGGCTCCCCTTACTTTAAGATAGCAGCGCAATTGCCTGCGTGGTTATCTGTTGTTGATGAATGCCGTATAAACTTTTCTACGAAAACCACTTCAGCTTGCCTTCCAGAGATACACTTAGACGATGATAGAGAAGTTATCAGTTTTGATGTAACATCTCTTTACACGAATGTTCCTGTTGATGAGACAATCGATGGTTGCACGAGTTTACTTTCTCAGGCAAATACCAAAAACCGCCAGTAAACAAAGAAACTTTAAAATCACTTTTAACGATATACAGTGTAATGTCATTATGCTGACGAACGATAGATATTACGAACAAGTGGATGGTATGACTCTGGGACGTCCTCCAGGGTCAATGCTGGCAAACGGTTGGATGAGCAAATTTGATTCCACGGTGAAGGGAGATGCAGTTCAGTAGATACCGAGACGACATTAATAGAGATGATATTGATAAAACGCTACAACAAATCAATAGTTTAAATCCATCGCTTAAGTTTACAACAGAACGAGAGAAGAACAAGTAACTCTCTTTTCTTGATATGCTGATCACTCCAGCGGAAGGAAAGTTATCCTCTGCATGGTGCACGAAATCAAATAACACGGGACTTACCATGAATTTTCATGAATATAAACGTTCAATAGTATCGGGAATGATTCACAGAATTTTACGTGCATGCAGGACGTGGATGGGCGTTCATGAAAGTATAAATAAAGTGATGCAAATACTCGAAAAAAAATCAATATCCCTCGTCCTTCTGCAATCTAATTGTAAAGAAAACTTTATATTCGGTTTTTCAGAACAATAGAGTTAATGAGGAAGAGGGGTCTGAACACATGGAACATAAAATGCTGTTCATACAATTCAGAGGAAAAATTTCAGAAAAATATGAGAAATCACTGATAACACTTGAAGCGCTTTGTAAAGTGATTTTTACCAGCCGTAAAGTAAAAACAGTCCCAACAACATTTAAACCATCTGTCCCGAAATCCCTTAAAAGTGGTGTTGTATACCAAATATGATGTCAATCGTGCTATGTCGAGCAAACTGCCCGTCATTTACAAACCAGAGGTAAGGAGCATTCGCGACCAAATAGCATCCTGGGAAGTCAATTTAAAGTTTGCGGTTGTATTTTGTCCATAGATGACGTCATGATTCTGGCATCAGCGAATTCTATCAATCACCTTCTCATATTAGAAGCGTTATACATTAAGACAGAAGGTCAACACTGAACACAAAGGACGAGTTCAGAAGCCACACATTAATGGTTGGAATTTGAATTGATTACTTTAATTACTTGTTTCCTCAGCTTTCTTTTCTTCCAATATCTTATTATTTATTTATTTTTTTATATTGGTGAATTTTTATCTTGTTTACGAAGTGTTAAGAGAGAACAGATGTATATATTTTAGTTGTAACATTTTATACTGTTTTCAAGCTGTTTTTATATTCTTTTTGATCTGATGATGAGAAAATCCTTCTCGAAGTATATTACCAATAAAGTGATAAACGCGTTATTGGTTTTGATTTCTTTGAATGGATTTATGCCACGATGTTTATTGCATATAAATTTATTATTCGACTGTATGTTTGATGAATATAAAAAGCTTCAGATGTACAAACAACTTCATTTGTCTCTATTGATGCCGGTTACACAATTCCAGGACAATATTTTCCAAGACAAAATCCCCTCAGACCTACCCAAAGGAAAATAGTCCCCTACACTAGAACTACCCTTAGAACAAAATGTCGGAATTGCCTGCGTCATGCAACTTGTTATGAGATTTCGATTTAAAATAAAGGGAAAAGTGCAGAAAATTTGAATGAATTTTACTATTGCTGAAGGTCAATTGGGGTTATGGCTTGCTTGCTTCTTAATTAGGTAAAATAAACATGGTGTCGTCTGGAAGAAATACTGTTACACCTTACCCCTTACAGAAATTAATATTTCGACTGCTTCTTTTCCTATCCCACTTTCTTGACGTCAAAGGAGTGCCTCCGCCATTTAAGGCATCATATTTCATGCTGACAGCAAAATGAAATAAATTAGAATTTAATGGAGGATGTTGGGTAAGAAACTAGCTCCTGATTAAATAAAATGATAAAAGAATATAATTCATTTAGTTCGATAGAGAAAAATGACTGCATAAAAACCTGCTGGACTGTAAGATAACTACATTGCAGTGGGTTTCAATTCAACAAACGAATGAAAACATCATGGGAAAATATGCAAACTCAGACTCTTCACAAACTGTAATTTCAACTCAGATTTTATTTCAACACATTTAATTAAAACTACGTCCAAAAAAATGCAATGGAACCATAGACAGCAATCAAAACAACTTGGAGAGGTTGTGGTACTTTCTTGTGTTATCCATAACTGTAACATAATTCTAATTGACAACGGCTCCAGCCTAAAACAATTAGCATTTCTTGATCAAAACATTACGTCATTCTTATGATATGAACAACAGAAAATGATAAGCAATATTAAAAGACAGGTGGCTTTATTAACAAGAAAGATGCCTTGAAGAGCATAATTGTGAGAATGTTATTTAGTAGTTTGTCTTAAGCAAACATACAAATCGAAATCAAAATAAAATGACAATGTCACGAAACACCACGTTTCTAAAAGTAAACCTTCAGATGGCAAAATTTGGATTTTACTTACTGAGGGTCAAAGTAATTAACGCCCTCTGTATTAAAAGGTGACAGAACAAAAGCTGTATTAAGCTTGTAAATAGTATCTATTTATTTATCAAATACTTGAAGCATTTTATTGGCAACTATGGTTATATATAAATATATATATATATATATGTATATAACCATAGTATATATAACGCTCCCTTACGAAAGTTTGGTTGAGCACTCTATCTGAGATGGGAACCTGTTGTTAGCGTAACGCAATGCTCACTGCGCATGCGTGGTTTGAGCACTCTGGCAGGATCCCACAATAACTCTTTAAGCTTTGTTTGCTCCGGCAACATGGCCAGAGAGTTACGTCTCGGTAGCTCTGTGCTGCACTGACGAGCCCACAAAGGCCGAAACAGTACCGTCTGCCGATTGCGTACATTATAGTATATGTATATATATAGTAAATTCTATCTATATATATATATT
>RDPX01000319.1:195887-223629 GCA_003991215.1 Morbakka virulenta
TCTGGACTTTGCTAGGTTCTGGTGAACAATGTCCTCCGCCTAGGAAGATATTAGCGCTCAGGACTTTGAAATTCCAAAGGATTTGTGGCTTTTGCACAATATTTACCTGAAATTTTGACCCGAGTTCGCCAGCAGGACATTGCGATTAACCGAACTTTCCGAAATCACACTTGCAAAAAATTGCGATTATCAGGTTGAAATATATAGTGAAAAATCCGTTTCACAGGGAAGATTGCAATTAACCGAAAATTGCGTTTATCCGAATTGCGATTATCCGAAATATACTGTAACGACAGCTTCTAGTGAAGTGACTAAGTCATTGATGAGAAGTTGATGATAAAATTTGCAAGTTAGACATACCTTAAATTAAAATTTCTTAAACAAAAAAGTGCAAGGAATTCCCTTCCTTTACTAGGAGCTTTGTCACAAAATGCTCTTTTTAAGTAGTAATAGTAGATAGATAGACAGATAGATAGATAGATAGATAGATAGATAGATAGATAGATAGATGAATGGATGGAGAGATAGATAGATAGATAGATGAAAAGATAGATTGATAGATAGACAGATAGATAGATAGATAGGTAGATAGATAGATAGATAGATAGATAGGTAGGTAGATAGACAGATGGATGGATACATGGATAGATAGATAGACAGATGGATGGATAGATGGATGGATAAATAGATAAAAGCAATTTGGATTCTAAATTGATATTGTTACAGAACTGCACTCTGTCAACTTCCTTGATGTGATCCTCAACCTGAGAAACAACAGCTTTCAACCGTACAAGAAACCAAACAATCATTAGTAATGATTATAGCTATTACGAATCTCCTGCTATTACGAGTCATTTTCTTCTCAACTTAGCCAAATGTTTAAGATAATGTAATAATCACGAAATCTATGAATCTATCTCAAATGTCACAAATGGAGAGCTTGCCTCGAATCTTCAATCATACAATTCTTCAGCAACACTCCTTTTCATTCAAACTATGAAACACCTAGGAACTAGGCTTAAAATATTATTATTATTATTATTATTATTATTATTATTATTATTATTATTAAAAATTTAATGAATTTTAAAAGGTTTTTTCTCCTGTACTGCCTTTTTCATTTAGGCACTTGTCTATACCACACTTTCACACAATTGTTTGCTCGATGTTAGTTCAGTATATTATACTAGCAGAGTACTCAGCTTCGCCCGGCTATTCCCCTGTGTTCTCATTGTCGCCCGAGCTTGTTTTTGTACCGACTTTTGGATAACTTTTTTTCGGTTCTTTTTCAGTTTTCTCATTGTGTTCATTTGCCATCCCTACACCCTTTTATCAAGTTTTGTCGAAATCGGAGCTTTGTAATGTTAAAACAGCCCATCTTCCAGCGTTATAAGGTCACTTCCTTTTGGCTGAGCTATAGCCTTCCGCAAAGTTTTGCTCCAATCAATGGTCTCTGGAGCCGAAAACAGCTCTACTTCCTGTTCAAATTTCATGACGTCACTTCTTGTGCCCCTATTTTCTCCCCTGCGTTCTTAGTGCCCAAACCACCTTACTTCCTGTTTCCTGTTTAACGGGTCACTTCCGGTTAGGTGAGGTCACTTTCGGTTCTGTTTTAGACCTCCCAATGTCTATGAGGCTGAGCTTTAGCCTCCTCCAAAGTTTTGCTGCAATCGGAGGTCTCCAGAGCCTAAAACAGCTCTATTTCCGGTTTGGTGAGGTCACTTCTGTTTCTAATTTATTCCCCTTATTGTGTTTATTAGGAGTCCCATAACTTTCCACCACGTTTTGCTGCAATCCGGACAAATACTGTGCTTTTTACAGTCAGCTAAGTGTCTTCAAAATGCATTTTTGACCCTGTAACGTCACTTCCGGTTTAGTCATGTCTCTTTCGGTAAACCTAAATCACTTCCCGAATGTTCCAACATGTTCGTGCCAAGTTGGGCTGTGATCGGTCCACCCGTTTGAACGCCAACCCTCAACACACAGACTCGCAGACACAGACAGACAGACAGACAGACAAATATTAGCGCTTTGTATATGAGATTATATTTATCAAACTTTAGTCTCAACGAAAGATTGTTCTTATAAAATGAAATGATATAGTCATTAACAGCCTCGAGATAAACGTCATAACCAGCAAGTGCGAGAACAGTAAAAGAGGGGACGATTTTCACAACGACCGTTAATTAATCAATATTTCTTTTGATTATAATATTGCAGGTAACTTTCTTTGGGGCTTTTTTTAACCTCCACATGATACCAGTTGTATAAGCCAAGCCAATTAGAATTAAACTGGCAATGTTGTTCATTTTTCTAAAAGCAAGAATGAGACATTTTGGAGGATTCCAAAATAAAAAAAATTAGATGTGTTTCAAGAGAGCTGCATCCTTTTATGTCGACTACTCAGCTGCCTTACGTAGAAAAAGATCCAAGACCTTTACGCACAATAACCGCCAATGACATTAGTATGAATGCTTTCAAATGTTCAATTCACTGTTTTCCAATTGTCTAAATGTAATAGCGTGTACTGTGAAATTCTAAGGAGTTTAAAGACCTCAGGATATCCTCATTTTTAACAATTGTTCACAATACATTTTTTTAAGGCAGTAAGAAAATGTTACCTTAGTCACTTTAAGAAACGGATGACGTTGCCTGTGTAGAGGTGCTTTTTCCAACAACCTTCAATGTAATTAACATCGTGACGGTGCCAAAACAAGAAAATTTCCCCTTCCTAAAATTTTAGAGAACGACAATGAAAATCAAGATGATCAGGACGTTAAAGGAAAGAAAATATAACACCTTTCACTCATTAATAGAAAAGCTGTCAAAAAGACTGGATTTTTTCAGACAATACTTTTAAAAATTGACATAAAAAAAACCAAATAAATTTTCATCTGAAGGTCAAAATTATGTTATACATGATAACAGCTTAAAATGAAAACAAGAACAGATAACCAAGAATCTGCGAAGTCAATTTCTTCTCAAAATGTGTTTGTTTTTAACTGATAGTAAATTTGAATTAAAGTGACATACAACGGAGTAAGATATATTGCTTTTGAAATCCTTTATACGTCAGTTATTGTAAAAGTCAACTAGTCTCAATATAGCTCTGCTTCAAGGACACCTGCAGGAAAAATATGCTCTTAATCATGGTCGTTATCATTTGAAAAACAGATGCTACTCAGCTTGGATTATAGTTTGCTGAAAGCCTGTAATAGAAGCAGACCGACTCAAAAGATCTTGATGACCTAGCAAAGAACTACACAAAAAGGAAATGGAAACTTTACCTCGTTATCTTTAATCGCAGTAATGAAAGTGTTGTTTTTCTAAAAACGGCTGATTTTCAACAGTGTTAGGGCTCCTTTTTTAGTTAAGAATATGAGTAAATAGAGAAAAGCTTAGGGATTAAAGTGAAATTCTTAAAGAAAAAATTACTAAGTCAATTTCAACTCTAAACTTTTTGTTGCAAATTGTCCTTTTAATTTCATCTGTGATGAAACTAACTTGAATTTGAAATAAGGAAATATTTCACATTAAGCCACATATCTTAGAATGCAATGGTGATACTTATTTACAAATGTATATAATATTGATATAAATCAAATAGTGTAAAACAATTTAGCTGAACCTTACCAGATACAATGTCCCAATTAAATTTTCAGTTTTTTCTTTTCCTAAACCCTCCCTGACAACATCATTTGAACAGTGCTGCTATTGTCAATTAGATCATAACCATACATTGTAATTAGCTAATTAGATAATACCTATGCACTGTCAAGTTTTTATGGGCTATTGGTTAAAACTAAAGGATAAAAGCAAAGTATCTGGTATAATTTGCTTTTGTCATAAGTTATAAGTTATATTGTAAAAACAAGGTGATGCAAAAAGCAATGGGGAATCCAACAAAAAGGAAAGTGAATACAACACTTTATAGTTCGTGCTTCATCTAGTTAGCATTAAACTGCTTTTGCTACTAAAAGAGCAAGGTAATATATTCTGCCAGCAGGCTTACACAGAATTGTAAAGTTACTTTGTTTCCATACTCCCATATATGGACTCTTTTTCTGTGTTTTCCTCCAACTCTCCCAAGAACCTGTACCCATTGTGCATTTGAAGTAAGTGAGTTTATTGTGGATGCTTGTCCTAAAGCATTTCGCAACTAAATGACTTTTTCTGAAGATCCGTAGAAGCCAATATTAGGGAAGGAAGGAAATGGTATACTGTTGCTTTAGTCTGTATTCTCCACTTCTTCGTTTTTCTTCTTCTTCTTCTTCTTCTTCTTCTTCTCTTTCTTCTTCGTATTATTATTATTGTTGTTATTATTACTATCATTATTTTTGTTATTTCTAAATATATAAAAACGATGTACAAATCAGTTATTAAATGCTGTCAACTCTATCCTTTGTCCTTTTCATTCTCTTTCTCGGTCGACTTCCTCTAAACCTCAAATTAATTTTCAAATTGCTGCTCCCTCGTCCCAATCTTTTTATTTCAGGTTATCACTCCATTCAAATCTTTGTGGACCATTATTCATTTTTGTACTGTTGCTTCTCCGGCAAATATTTCATTGGACTATCGTGTTTTCTTTTGATAATGTGGTCAGAACAGCTGGGCCAATGCTCTCTGCTCCGTTTTCCAAATATTCTTATTCCGCAAATCTTTCCTAATAATGTTTTTGGGACTCTGTGCTTATATAGGCTAGTGTACAAAAGAGACTTAACATTTTCAGATATTTCATTTTGATCCCCTTTCATCCCCTAAATGTACAAACAAACATATTGGCCAGTTTCATACTGTTTTAAAAATAAATTCTTTAACCCTTTAAGTAAAAAGTTATATAAATTATTAACGTCAATAGTCCACATGAGAAAATCATGGATAGTTTTTTTTCAATAACAAAACCATTATATGATTGATATACTTTAGCTTTGATAAAGGGTGACTATTTTCCATTCAAGGAATACCTATTTGGTATTAATCTGTTTCATTTTTTGTCCTTATTTATCACGCCAGAAAACTTGAAAAGTCTTTCATTTTCACGGTTTTCAAGGAAATGTAAAAATCCAGTAATCTGAATCTGTACATGTTTATTATCAAAGCTCAAACTTTTTTTTACATATATTTGTTACCAGGTACTAGGTTTCATACCATAATTAAAAAACAAAACAGCAATATATCTATTGTCTTTTGCGATATTAATGGGGTTGTCTTTAAGCTAGTTGAAGCAATGTTATTCATAAGCTACTGCTACTGAAATAATTGTTGTCATCATTATTATTATTATACCGATCAGATGCCATCTAGACAAAAGTCTGTGTTCAGGGAATATCATGGTCTCACTCACAAAGAGTAACTTTGTCCCAAATATCATTTTGACACTTTTTCACAAGTTTGATAGAGTTGTGACACGTTGTTGCTCTTGAGTTTGTTTGCCCATAATCAATCAGTCGATGCCTAGGCTCTTGGTGCTTTGTTTTCTTACTTTCGTTTCCACAGGACATCATTGGGTATCTCTAATGCCAGCGACAAGCAATCTTACCATTTCAACACTTTGCAGTACGTCTTCATTGACCGCATGGCTGCATTGGTCATATTGGTCACATGAGAAAGGATGTGATTTTTGAATTAAGTTTAATTAGAAGCTGAAATTATCAATGAATTAGGAAATGAAAGGTGATTTCTGGAATTCCTATTCTGCTGAGAGTTCTAGTGTCACTTTTAGACTTGTTGTTCTGAAGCTTCAAAAACATATGAGTTTATACATTTGTTTTATTGTTCGGCCAAAAATCTTGATTTTACAAACAGGTATAAAGCTTTCCTTACTAATCAGTACTGCCATTGTTTTGCTGATGTTTTGGCTGAAAAGTTTCCGTATGCGTATATCTACGGAAAGGTAAGTCAAATATGTGAAATATTTCCAGCCTGTTTTTATTCCATATATTTATTTATTTAATAATGGGGGAAATTCTGCCCATCCTCTCAAAATATGACTGATTCTATTCTTCCTCTGACAGTTATCTAGACTTAACCAGACTGTACCAGACTGAACCAGACTGTACTAGACTGAACCAGACTGAACCAGACTGTACCAGACTGAACCAGACTGAACCAGACTGAACCAGACTTGCCCGTACTTACCCAGAATTACTCACAGAGAAAATTTAACGAGGCATTCAATGTGCAGTCGAGGCCTCTCGTAGGTGTTTTATATTTTTCAGGTAAACTTAAAAATGTTTTCTCCACAGTTTCCCTTTCCTCATAGCTTAAGGGTTTATTCCGTGTTCCAAGGCTTATCCTCTATCAATACAGTATTAGCTTTTTATTTTCTTTTTCTTGAAGAAGCAACATGCAATCACTGAATGTCTTTTTTTCTTGGTTTTGCTCGTGCAAGGGATCATTTTTAATGAGGACCACATTCATTGAGGATGAAAATTCTTGTGATGCAACCTCTTTTAACATTGAATATTTTGATAATAAAGGTCCAATTNACACGATGTTTATAAAAATACAAAAGAAGTTCTGAAAGCTGTACAGACAGAACACAAGGAGCGTTTACAAAGTCATCTTACTACTCAAGGTACTATTCTCTCATTTCTCTTTGACAACGCAACTTCAAAATATAACAAGTTTTGGTCTGAAGTTCAAAGTAAGCTGCCCAAAAATATCTTCAGCTTTACCATTCGTTATTTAAATAACACTCTTGCAAATCTTAAAAATCTATCTAAATGAAAACTTAGTCTATCGTCCTCTTGCTCTTCCTGCTTTGAACCAGAAACCCTTCTTCATGTTGTCGCCGGCTGCAAAACGCACCTTCAGGAAGGTCGATATACTTGGCGATACAACTCAGCATTGCAGTTTTTAGCAGGTTCTCTCAAATCTCTTGAAGGCTGTACAATATATGTTGATATCTTTGGATTCTTATCGCCATGCATTATAACTTGAGATGCCTTGAGGCATGATTTGCTCTTAGTTACTCCACAACAACAGTTGTACATTCTTGAATTGACGGTGGGGTATGAAACAAATTTGGATAAAAATGCTTTTCACAAATACGAAAAATATCGTTCTTTAATTCGTGATTTACAATCCAGCTTTTCGAAAGTTAGTTTCGTAAATCTCTCCATGAGCTCTTTAAGTGTATTCGATAAATCTTGTACTTTCAGTAAAATGTGCAACGCTTTGAACATCGACAACAAACACGAGCGCTTTCTTTCAACCAAACTTTCTAATATAATCATTCTAACCACATACTACATATTCTGTCGCAGAAATAAACCATGGACCAACCCTGAACTATTGTCATTTTATTGCTTTTGTTAGTAAACTATTTAATTTTGATTTTGTAAAATAGGCAAACCAATGCAAACTTTCTTGAGTAGTGAGGTTTGTAATTGTATGTGTTCAGATGAAAAAATAAAAAGTTTCCATTATTTCTATCTTTATGGAGGATGATACAATTCAGTTGTTTACAATAAAAATATAATAAACACTGCTATCAACACGTGTCCTCTTAAGTACTTTTCTTTGGAGAAGATTATCGATATAAATCAGTAAAGCACGCAAAAATGATAAGAGAGTAAATGTTTTCTTCTTTTTTGAAAAAAATAAGGCCAAAGTTTTATTTGGATTCCACGTCTTTTAGCAAGACTAGATATAGCGATAATGCCGCTTAGAGATGGAAAAATAGAATTGTCTATGTGATAAGATTGAAAAGTATTTTCAAAATGAAAATGCTGTGTTTGTAGTATGACTTTTTAAAATCGATAGCCTTAAAGGTCTAGTTTTTTAATCTTTCTCTTAATTACATTCCTCGTGATTTCATGGTCACTTAAAAAGCCTTTTCAATTTAATGATTCCTCGAAAATTTCAAAATATAGTTTTTCTTTTATGAATTTCATTTTAAATCCTAAGCTTTCAGCAAAGAGAAAAAAAAAATTTATCCAATATTTGTCGTTGTAATAATCAACCTTATAGTTTGGTAAAGAGCGTATTAAAATGTAAGCAATCTTCGCTCTAAAATTAAATACAGCGTGCTGTTTTCGATTTATGAAATATTTGATTCTTTTTCAATCGCATGGTAATCCAACATAATATAAATTCTTAATGTCTGATAAAATGTTCTATGCTTGCTTTCAAAAAGTATATAACATATTGCAAACTTTGTTGGATCAAATTTTGGATATGATTTAGAATTTATTTAATCAGCTTTAAAGTGACTTAAAATATAACCAGCTCTGCAATGAAATAAAAATCTCGCTTTTAGCGGATATTTTTAAAGCATCTTCTTTATAATAGGAATGAACACACATTTTTTGGAAACCAAGTAATTAGTAATTTGGAGGTTGAATTTTGTTTTCATTTTACCTATACTGATAGTATCAGGGCGAATTTAATGACAACCATTGTAGTTAGTTTAGTTACTCGGTCATACTTGTACTAATGTATAAAACAAGCACGAATTTCAGTGGTTTTGGATTAGCACTCATTTGTGTGTGGGTTTTATTAAGTTTGAATATTTTATCCTTCTTGTCTCAAAGAAGAGTTCATTTTTAAACCAAAAACTTGACACTGACCATATAAGCTATTTCCTTATATTATTTCTTGCTCCAAATTTTTTTAATCACAAGAGCAGTTGGAAAGAAACTGATTTCTTAAGGAAAGTATTGAAAATTCCAAGATTTTAAGAAGAACTGTTGATAAACTCTTCATTGTCCACGCTACTTAAACTTCTCTGGCTATTTATAGACCTTTTAATAATGGTTACTTGTACTATACATGTCATATTCCTTCTATTTAGCCCTGACTACTCCGGTTTTTGCCTCCTCTCTATCTCTCTTTATACTCGTCCCGTTTCCCCTGCACCTTAACCCTTTCTTACTTTTTGAAACCATCATCACATAGCTTTGATGTAATCAACCTATGTGATGGTGCTTTCAATGTGATATGTCGCTCAATACCTGTCTAGTTTCTGAAAGTAGATGTTTGTAATAGCCAGGTCAAATTTCACTGCCAGCTATATCATTGCCGGTCAACATTCCCTCTTCAAAATTTCCGTCCCCCACGTGCCCTTTGAGATCTCCTCCTATGAACAGCCTATCCTGTCTTTGCAGGTTAGTGACCATCAGGTCCATGTTTCTTCAGAATTCCTCTTTCTCTCTTTAATTTCGCACACTACCTGTGGTTAGCAGACACTCACCACAGGGAAATGATTCCCATTCACTTTGATCCTTGTATACATCACTCTCTCGGATATCCTCTTCACCTTTACTAATCCTGAAACTAGACTTCTCTGCAAAATGATGCCTACCACATTCCTTGTTGTGCTGAGCCTCTGACAGTACATTACGTCTCTAGTTTTGGACCCCTTTTGGCAAATCTCACATAGCACCCTCACGTTCGCCTTTCACTCGTCTGGCACCTTTCTGGGTCATGCTAATAAAGTACCCAAGCTCAAGAATCCTATTATAATTCTTAGGTTTTTTTCTCTAATTCTTTTTACTGGCTCGTCAGCATGACAGTTACTTTCCTCCTCTTCGTTTTTGTTTAACCAGTATTACAATTGTCAGTACCTTGCTTGTTCTCCGGTACAAAGGTTGTCATTGTTGACCTAGGCAGTAATCGACCCAGTATGGAATTTGTGATGTTTGTCATTTACTTATTGAAGATAGAGCTATATACTCTTGCTGGATGCCCTTACTGACACCTGACACAATCATCGGTACGGTGTCTAGCCTTCAGCTAAAGGACCAGCTAACAAGGCAGGGAATGGTCATCCCTGGTCGTTGACCTCCTTTGTACGCCAAAGTGTTACCTGCCGAGGATTGGATACTTTTTGAGGTTTTAAAAGAGCTCATATACCCTCGAATGCAGGTTTAAAGGTTTACTATCACCAGCAAAACCCTCAATAAACCATCTCTTGGGAGATTACAAACAAGACATAAATTTCCCTGTACCCATAACCAAACAAAACCACCAGCCACCAAGCTCATATTTCATTGTCTCGTCGGGGCTGCATAAATACGAATATGAATAAAAATAGAAATAACTGCAACAATTAAAATATAAATATAAATAATAAATATAAATATAAATATAAATATAAATATAAATATAAATATAAATATAAATATAAATATAAATATAAATATAAATATAAATATAAATATAAATATAAATATAAATATAAATATAAATATAAATATAAATATAAATATAAATATAAATATAAATATAAATATAAATATATGTAATATTATAATGTGTATACAGTATATATACAGTATATATTGTAAATCATTCTAGTATAATGCACCAACCTACTCGCTCCACAAACGGTATAGAATGTCTCTTGAAGCTACACAACGTCAATAACCTGCATTTTAATTTTTCTCACTCCATGAAAGTAATTATGATAATACAGGAAATATCATTCCTTTCATGACCCATCGCGTTTCTTAGTAATTGGGGTTATAAATAATTTAATATGTACTAGAAATATAGACTAGTTACTAATTACTCGTTACTCATTACAACAGTTAAACAATTTCTTATCTTGTTTTTACTTTTAATTGCATGTGTCACTAACTTTAAAACTTTACTGAGGACTTGATCATTATAGATGCTGTGTCAAAGCCGCCACCAGACTTAGGAAATCGCATTTTTAGTTTAATGATTTACATAAGACTTTAAAAATATAGGTATTACAAAGTGTAAATTTATATATGTATATATATACAAAGTTTCTTGTGATTTTCTTTGGAATGCATGGGATGTATAAATATTTATACATCCCATGTATTCCATAGAAAATCACAAGAAACTTTGAGTTACTTAAACTGATTCTTGTTAAGAAATAAAAAGAATGCTGGATATGAAAAAATCCCGAATTTTAACATTCAAGGAGGATATTGATAGCAGGCTTCGAAAACAAAAAAATAAGGAGACAGCAAAATTGAAAGAAATTATTGACTTGGTTTTAACAGTAACCTTAGCATACCCCACATATCCAAAATAAACATTATAATAAGAAAGAACCTAAAACATTGGTTATATAATAACCATGACATTGAGTCTCGTCCACTTATGTGGGTCCTATTGATTTTCAATCTGATCAGCTAGACATTTTTGCTACAAAAGAAAATGTAAGCGATGAAATGATCCCATTTGTTTGTCTCAGTACCTTTACAATGACCTCTTTTGCCAGAATAGCTGCTTATTAAACGGAATCCATATGCATGCAAGCGTTCGAAAGCTTTACTTATATTGTTATGTACTAGGTAATAGCGAGAGGTATACCTATTGTTTTCATGATCTACACTTCGAGATGTATTAAGAGTGTCTTGAAAGATTGAAACTAAAAGGCCAACGTGACCAGATACTAGAATGCGTTGAAATTTTCGAAATGATACCAAGTCTGCAGGTTCTTTCCCACTTAAAGAGAAAGTCGATTGACAATTTATAGAAACAAAGTGAGTGAAGTGTTGCCTTTGGTTCGTTGTATGATCTGAGTCATTCGGGAAACTGGATGGGCAGTTAAGTGAGGCTCGGATGTCTGGACAACTGTTGTTACATCTGGTCAACGTCGGTTCTCCATCAGTAAAAGTTCTTTGGCTTCTATCCAAACTAACACTTTCTTTTAACTCATTTAGAGCTTTAAGTAAACCATCCAATTTATAAAACTCAGCTTCATCGGCAAGTCTTTCGTATTCATTAAAATGCCCTGGTAATAACAATGTCCCTTTTCTAAGATAATCTAGAACGTATGCAAAAAGAATTCCATCTCTGTCTATAAAGTATTTCCCCCTTGAATCCTTTTGCAATTGCACCCATCCGCTGAACAAAGTTGTCAATAGCGAGTACTTTTCCTTACAAAGAGTCTTCTTAGTTGTGGAAAATAATCTCCCACCAACGTTGAGCTCGATATGTTCAGGAATAATTATTCGCTTTGGCCAAACTGGACCTTGTTTTGTCATATCTCCTACTTTCAGGTTGACTCTTTTGATAAAGACATCTAAAAAGGTAATTTGCTTTCTAAGCTAGTAATACCTGCTGATTCCTTTTTGTCTTGACGTCTGTGCCAATTTAGATAAGACTGTGTTTGATCCTGCCGGAAGAAGCTTTGAGGTCTTGCTTAGCTCTTTTTGCATGCGATATAAATTTCTTTGTGTGGTTGAGAAATTCTTATTACAATTATTTATACTCGTTCAACGTTCTCAGATGCTCTTGAAATCCTCAGAAAATGACTACAACATTTCATCCACCTGCCCTTATGTTTTTATCCTCCTATGGTCAACAGTGCTTAAGCGTAGAAAATTCTGAGTGGTATTACACCTTCACTGGATTGCTTTGTTGATATGTTCTGGTGACTTGTTTGCTAAACTGCTTATAACTTGTTCAGAATCACAGCTGATCAGCTGCAAGATGTCATCATATAATATCTTTTAATGGTGTCTTAAAGCAAACAATTAAAATACTGGAGCATATCCGTTTCTTTCATCTGTGATTTTACAGCAAGCATGAACTTTGAATTTTCTACTTTGTTTTATCCGATAAAATATCTATTTTCAAACTGTACAACAGCCAATTTTAGCGGCTTCATTAAGTTTGCTAAGATAAATGTCCTTTCCATTGAAATTGGTTAAGTTTCTGTTTTGTTCAAGAAACACTAATTAGTTTGAAAACTCGCTTGCATTAAAAATGAAATTACTTAAAATGTACTGTTTGTACTATGTCACCTGTTTATTAAAGTAATTCCTCCATGACAACAATTATCCTACTGCATTATTCTCTTTGTTAATAGCTTTCTTTAGAATTAAGCAATTCTTCTAACATAACATGTCCATTGTCATAAAACTGCTATTTGTGTTAATTACAATTCAGTAACTTATTTTGAATTTTTTAAGGCACAATCCTAGGGACCAAAGTTTAATGATGAATAGCTTGTCTTGGCAGGCGTGACGTGGTGTTTCACAGATTTTCAACTGTCAAAGGCAATCGAATAAAAGAAGTGCAAATTATTTTAAGCACTATCTCAGTCATGTTGGTAAACATTATAGTGAGTATATTTAAGTAGAACTGGTTTTAAAACAGCTGGAGACTAATATATATATATATATATACATATATATATATACATACATATATATTCATATATATACATATATATTCATAAATATATATATATATATATATACGTAAAATATTAAAATATTGAAATAACAAAAATATTAAAATTTAAGGGCTACTAAAATTACTTGAGTTTCACGCAATTTTATGTTTATTTATGTTAATTACCATTCAGTAACTTATTTTGAATTTTTCAAGGCACAATCCTAGGGACCAAAGTTTAATGATGAATAGCTTGTCTTGGCAGGCGTGAGGTGGTGTTTCACAGACTTTCAACTTTTCAAATTTTCAAGAAGTGTCATAAAACTGTCATAAAACATTCATGTAAGGTCAAAGAGAAAACTCAAAACTTGTTTAAAGAACTGAAAGTTTCGTGTCTTACACTCATCAGCTATACATATATATATATAATATATATAATATAATATAATATAAATATAATATAATATATATATAATATAATATAAATATAATATAATATATATATATAATATAATATATAATATATATATAATATATATACGTAAAATCAAAATTTAAGGGCTACTAAAATTACTTGAGTTTCACGCACGTAATACTGCCATCATTAGACTGACTACAGATGGCTGGCTTGTTCTATTTGAGGCAGCTTAAAGTTGACAGCGTAATATTTGTTCCCATGCCTACACTTGTTCAATACTTAGTGCTATTGTTCAAAAGACTGCTTTTGTCTGCACTCAAAATTGCCATTTTGTCGGCTAAACATAAGTTGCATACTTTCGAACCTCTCTTGTATGTGCGTACATGCTTTAAAATAGACCATCTTATGAAAAGAAGATTTACCCGCTTCCTTTAAGCCCCGAACCTATTTCAATAGATCTGTGTTATGCGCATAACCTTTGTTTTCAAACAACTGTTGGTGATTTCAGCGACGTGTTTTCAATCAGCGTTCCGTCATGTCAATTTGTGTTTTATTCTGCATACCAGGAGAGAATATCTATTTTTTGCTTTGTAAACAATGTTGTAATTAAGGTAATTATGGCGGGTAGTTCTTGGTGTTACACTTACAATTACATTCCCTCTTGGGTTGTGCTAGATGTTCTAAAAATATTTTAATTGTGACGCCTAATAATAGACTCCGTGCTATTCATACGACTGTAATTGGCTTTGCAAGTATTCATATTGAAAACCCTGTGTAAAATATGGTATTCGTGGAAAGGCTTTTCAATGCGTTTGAGGAAAAGGTTACCATGGTTGGTTTGTACATTCCTGCTAAACGGGGGTCGAAGGTGGGGTAAACTAAATGATTTCTCTTGCCTGTTTATTTTCATACCTTTAGTACCGGTTAGAGTGTTAAATTTAACTTTTGCGAAAATCCACTTTGTTGCAAAGCCTTTCTGTACACAGATGACGGTTTACAAAGTTCATTGGCATTGCATGGTAATACCCAAATCCTGCTATCAATATTGATAGGTGGTTGTTTTTAGGAGAGGGGCGCGGGGTAGGATTAAGCGTTGATGCATAGGGAAGGGTTATCCGGCTTTCTATACGGAAAGAATTCAGCGTCAGACAAGCTTGTGTTATATCTAAAAAGTTAACAATCTTCAGATTGGTTTGGGTGGTAATTTTCAACCCCAAGCCCTCAAAGGTTGCGAAAAACTCTTTCCTTATTCAGTCGGCAAAACGAAACCAAATCGAAAATTTTCGTTGAGATAACAGGTAAAGGACAGGTAGCTTCATAAAGGAGAGAGATTGTTTAACGCGTCACGCTACCAAAAGAGTCCTACCGAGGTGTAACTATTAAAAGTCATTTGCAAATTGTTTCAACGGTTGAAAAACTTTGAATACTTCGGAGTAAGTGGAAGTCATATGAATCTTCAGCAGGCAAGTTTTAGCGGTAAAATGGGACGTGAATTCTCTCAGTTGTTTCTGTTCTTAATTTGTTTTTGTTACTTATATAACCATTCCTGAATTTTGGATACATTGCAGAAAAGAGCATGTTTTTATGCTACTCTTATTTGCTATGTGCGATTAGCCTCTGTGTGTGTGTATAAGGGGTGCAATTTCATAAATATATGTTGAGTAGAAAGTGCCAATTGAGAATGGATTTTTTTGGTAAAAATATGATTGTTTTTTTCTGATATTTCTGTAATTTCTGAGAAACCTCATTTGTTGTAGATTTTTAGCTCATCTTCTTGAATATCTTTCTTTATCTGTTCACTTTTTCCATCGATAGATTGCTGCTTTCCCCTGCTTTCTCTATTCAGGTTTACCTTTCATTGTTGTACACGCTTTAAATAGCTGCTTGCACTCATCTCCTTTTTTTTGTCTTCCATTTATTGACTTGTTTTAACAATGTCTTTCTTTCTGTTAATGTTTATTCACAGGTGTTTAAACATATGCTAGTTTGCTTCCATGGAGCGTTCCGTATGGCATTTTAATTGAGCTTCTAACAATTCTTCTAACACTTGTCTTCCTTTCACATGTACCAGAAAAAGAACCGATATATGAAGAATTTTAATCGCTTACTAATCTTTGGCTCATCCGAATTTTGTTGAAAAATAGAGGTGGTTGCCATTGATTTGTATGATTATGTTGTCAAGCTATACCGACCAGTCCACGGTTACTACTGAATGAATGGTCTATCCATACCAGGTGCCTGCAAACCCGATTTTCTTCAGTTGTACTTGCTACTTCAGCTGCCTTTTTCTGACTGTTTTTCATCACAAAGAAAGAAAAGTGGAACCTACACAAAATAATACTTTTGTTTTGTGTGTCAGACAATTTTCTTTCTGCGTGAGAACAACCACGGTACAGTTTTCCTAATAACTAAAAAACGAAATTCTATGTAAATGAAATACTTATTATTTTACAATAACATAAAAATACCATATTTTGGGCTTTCAGTACATAAAATATGTTAGCAATATCTTTTGCCGTTTTTCCTTTTCAAAACATCAAATTTTAGGTTTTGACTGTATAAAATGTGTTATAAACATGAAATAGTGCACAGCTCGCTTGTAGATAATTCCCTTTGGCCACCCACAATAAATAAAAAAGTTTGTCAAGCTGAAAAATTAGCAAACTATGATCATTTAATTCATAATTAACTATGACAGCTAACCACAGAGTCATTAATTAATAATGCTGCAAATATCGCAGGAAAAAAGGATTTTTCTTAGCCCTATGGGTACATATGACTGTCGCAGTTATTTCTCACAAGAAGCGAGCAGTTTTACTTTCTTAACTTAATAAATTTGGAGAGGAAATCCCTTGTAGCCAATCACAGGATCAGTAAGAATGCTGCAGACATCTGCGTAGTTAAAGGTTTCATTTTTTGCTATTGGTCCATGTAAATGTCATCGACCCATTTATTCCTCGCGAAAAGCGGGTATTTGAGTGTTCTTAAGTTCCCGTCTCATACTGGATAAAAATACCTAAAGTTAAGAAACCGTTGTTTGTTAGACCGAAGACATTTGTTTCCTTTTTGAAAAGAACGGGAATTTATTGTTTTGTAAACTTTGAACAAAGCATGTCGGTGCCAAACGTCAGGGTAAGCTTCAACAGCATAATAAATCTGCCAAACATCAATTAGCTTTGGGGAAAAAGGCCCCAAGCAAGCAATCTTCCCTTATATCATTGCAGACAGTGTCAATTACTGGTACAGTTTGTACTGTCTTAGCAAGTGACTTATGCAAGGCGTTGGTAGCCGCAATCATGCCACTCTTCCAGCTAAAAAACTCTGAATTTCGAGACTTATTACAAAAGAACACAAGCAACAGTAATCCCAACAAGTTATGTCTTGGTAAGAACTAATTTAAGCGCTTGTACTTACCTATACTTATCCTCTGTGATCTGCTTCTTTGGTAGTCGAGGACATCCCATAGATGCAATCAGACTTTCGTTGAAACGTTTCCAGTTCTTCTTCTCTCTTGCTTTTTCCCTTAGGCTCTGGAGCTGTTTTCTGGTACGGGGGTACCCTTGTCCGGAGTTTTTGATGTCTTCACTGATGGTGCTGAGAAGATTTACAGAGTGGCATCCTATTCTGGCTTTACACGTTATTGCTCCTGATATGGTGAATTCAAGGGCTTTCTGGACGGGATATTGATGTCCATGCGTAGGATATGATCTAGCATAGACCATCTTCCCTTTGCTACTAGTGTAGATTTAGGATCCGTTTGGCAGATTTTATACTGTTCTTAATAACTGATTATGCTTTTGGGCCATAGGTGACCTGTTATCGTTCGCAAGTGTTTACAGTGGCACATATCTATTTTATTCATCATGGCTTTGTTGGTAGCCCAGCTGTCACAATTATATAGCAAGATGGAGAGGCAGTACCCGTTATAAAGTTTGAGTCTGGTTTTGATTGGAATCTTAGTGCGCGATCCCAGATTTTCGATAATGATTTAAATGCTATGTTGCCTTGGATGCATCTGGCTGTGATGTCTCCTGAACTACAAAGTAGGGACCCTAAAGTTTTACACTAACGCCAGTTTTTGCAGTCTCGGACAGGTGTTCCTTCCGGATCAGTTTCAGATATTTCGGGAAGATATGTGTGTGTAAACTCAGTTTTACTTTCGTTCATAAATAGATTTTCTTCTTTAAGTTTTTCTGCAGCAATTTTTTGTAATATTTTCAGAGATTCTTTTTCTTCATCTAAAATGTCGACATTGTCTGCATATTCCATTTCCAGTGGCATACCAAGGCAAGAAACGAGAGGATTTGGTCTGAGAGAATTGTTTCTAATTTTTCTTAGAGCGTGTGCGAGATAACATATGAATAATACTGGTGATAAACCATCTTCTTGAGGTGATCCTATGGAGGTTTCAAATGAATCGGAGAGTGCGTTTTTGATTCGAACACGAAGAGATGTTCCTGATAGTAGTATAGCATAAGTCTTAGTTCGTCTTCATTGCATTCTGCGTGTATAAGAATCTCTAGAATACGTTTGCGTTTGATGGTATCAAAGGCTTTTGACATATCGATACCCATCTTGTGGAAGTCCCATTTTCTAGCAAGAACAACGGATGTTAACATGCTTTGTGCCCAGACGATGTCGGCACAGCTTCTACCTCTTTTGAATCCGCTTGGATGTAATCCTGTATATTTGTCTTCTTTATCCTTTATTCTATTCAGGGTAATGGTGGTTCAGCAGTGCGATCGGGCGAAGGTTTGCAGGGGGGCCTTGAGGTTTTTTTGGCTTTGGTATGGTGATCAAGGTGCCTCCCATAGAATCAATCGATGTATGTTGAGCAAAGGCTAAGTTGAATATGTTGGCAAGTGAGGCCACAACGATTTCTTTACCGTACTTGAATAGCTCGTTGTTCATGTCATCAGGACTGGCTGCTCTACCATTCTGGAGGTATTTGATGGCAATATCTATTTCCGCTACAGTGATCGGTTTATTAAGAGGTATTGGATTTCTCTCAAATGGTTCTAGTGGGACGTCAGTATCATCAGTGAATTGTCGTTGGAACCATTCTTTTTATTATTTTTGCTTTGTTAGTATCTGAGTCCAAAAAGCTGCCTTCTTCTTTCTGGACGATGATGGCTGGTGTCGGTTTCATGGTACGATCGATCCAAATTAGTTTGCCAGAGCCTTTGGTAATTGTATTTGATATCGGTATTTCTGCGTATGTTTTCTATGTTGATTTTTTCCTTGGCGTATTTCTTTAGTGGTTGCTTATGGACCAGATGAAGTTGATTGATTCTTATCCTGGAGACTTCCAGTTTGTGATCTGAATTGGTATCTGTACCTCCGTATGATCGAGAATTTTGTATGATTGCAGTTGCTGACTTTTGGCATAGGGTATAATCAATTTGATTGAAGACCGGTTTAGTGGCTTTAGAGCCTGTCTCACGGTTTTTATCAGCGATGTGGCATGTCCATGTGGTTCTGTGCCTACTGGGATGTTTAAAGGCTGTGTTGGTTACAAATAGCCCATTGTTAGTGAGAAAATGTACGAGAGCTTCTCCATTTGTGTTGCATTTGCCGGTACTGTATGATTCCATACAGGATTGTAATCCAGCAGCGATACCTTTCGGAGTTAGCTTTCCTAGCTTGGAATTGAAATCACTACAAACGAATATTTTCCATCTCGATGGTATCTTGATGGCTAATGTTAATTTCAAGTAGAATTTTTCGAGTATAGCCGGTGATGCTGATGGACGTTTGCTAGTTGGACCGTACGCGTTTACTATTCTTGTTTTGAAAGGAGAACTTTTCCGAGTGGGTATGCTAATATCTGGAAAGCTTACTCTGTCGCTTATGTATTTGTATTTATATTTACAGTTCGATAGTCTAGGGCCTATTACAAAGCCCTTACCGCGAAAAGTGGCTTCTTTTTGTTCGCTAAAGGATGATTTTATATCCTGCTGGTGTGGATTTTTCGAAATGTTCTTTTTTTTTATTCTTGTATGCAGAGGATGTCAATGTTGCATTGGTTGCAATCTTTAACTAGTGACTCTTGTTTAGCGTAAGCGGTGAGGCCTCGAGCATTCCCTGTGCCGATACCAAATTCCCATTGTTTTGGTTGTTTTCTTGGATGGTGAGCTGTAGATTTCGTTTCACTTTAATGTTGAAATTTTTAGTGTTTTTTCACCGGAACGCAGGTATTCGATGAACAATGAAGTGGACCGGACAAACAGCCAGTCGATAGCCAAGTTTACTGTAGAGTCCATGAATTACTTGAAGGATGGGTGGTGAAGGTCATTACGGGTATATAGATTTTATTTCCCAAATTTGTTCATTTCCCATGCATAGCCAATGGCCTACAAAGAGAAGCATTAATTCTTAGAGTTCAATTTCAAAACATTGACCAGTTATGGGCCTACATTCAATGTATCTACAAAAAGTCTTCAAAGAGAATATGCACGTCCAAACAGAAGTTCTTAGGTATAAATCTACCTCTGTATGTCGTACAAACACGATGGGATTCTGGGTTATAAGCAACTAAATATTTTCTTAATACTTTGATCAAGTAAAAATGTGTGTTAACGACTTGAATGTTGAAAATTCCGCATCTATACCCTTTTCTAGTTTTTTTGCTAGGAAAGGATAGTGTCATTGCTGGGTTAGCTTCGATCTCAAAGAACTTTGGTTCCCAACCGCCTTTAAGGTAAAAACTGCAAATTGCAAGGGTGCCTTTACTCGATGTGTTGCAAGATTTGAGGTCAAACATTATTGGGCTAAATTCGGCTTCTGGAAATACTGCCAACACCTTATCGATGAAACTAAAATAAATACTAGAAAAAACTCAAGGATTTCCTGAAATCAATGTTGTAGCTTCAATTGTAGCCTGAGAAGATGTTGGGGTGGAACTTTATCTAAACCTGTCACCAGTTGGGATAAATTTTAACTTTCTTCAGGTTCACCCCTGTAATGTCGATGGATGTAGAGTTTTAACTGTACACATCTTCTGGGTGACCAGCGTCACCGACCGAAGCCAGAACACCTCAATTCAACGTCAATAATTATCTTCGTTCACTTGAGGAGTTCTAGCAATGGTTTTTGGAATAGATTATAATCAATTCCAAAAATGCAAGTAATTAATTAAGCACACTAATTACTGTACATAAGCTTTCCTTTTAGGATATTATGCCTTGACACAAATAATAGAAAACCTATTGGTCTTCAATGAAACTTATTTCTTATATTGACATTATCTGTTCTAAAATCTGCCTTTTAAAAAAATCAGTTGTATTATCCTAAAAAATAATAGTTATCAATTGTCTAACTGTATAAAAAGGCGTTTTCCAATTAGTTTAAGGTTGAGGTCATAAATCTATTCTAAATTATAGGTTGCTCTTCAAGTCTTTTTCAACTACTGTCCTAACTACTGAAAATTTCCTATGTACGGCTTTGAACCATCGCCAAAATGATCTAATCAATGTAAACAGAGAACGCTTGAAAGTGGGTTTTCTCTGACTAATTGATAAATTATTGCAAAGCGTATACCCACCTTGCTAAAACGTTTTATATTTTATCATTTCTAATAACTCCAAATGTCAAATATAAGAAATACATCAAATTTATAACAAATTTTACTTTTTAAACCCCCAGGGAGTGGGGATCTTACTCTACTACCTGGTGTGTATAGCCTTAGTGTAGCGTTTAAATTACTGATCTTGTATTTTTGTCGCTTAACACCTGATTTTATTTTCCATTAGCTTGACATAAGGGGCAGCTTTGTACTGACCACTGGAGTTGATTTGTTTGGTTAACTCTTAACACTAAGTTGAAAAGTGTAGACATAGTAGTCCTCTTTTCCTCTTGATGCCTAAATATTTGAGCCTTTTATGTAAATATTTAACCATGCGAAATCGCCTTTTTCTTTATTTTGGCCTGGTCTCAAGACGAGTGAGATTTTTTTGGAAGTAAATTGTTTGCCCACAAGCCATATTGTTTATCTAGATCCTTATGAGTTTGTTCCCGACAAACATGGATTTTTAAAGTGTTGTGACTCAACAGTAAAGTCCTGGCGCAACAGAACTTAAATGAAATAAAAATTAATTTATTCTTTAAAAATTCAGAGCAGAAGGGCATTATATATCGGACACTGTTTTTAAACAACAAAACTACATTGAAACTACGTCTGTTTTATTTTAATTAGTACTTGTCATAATTGCAACATGCAACCCTCCTTCCAAGATCTACAATGCTGAACTCCAAGGCGTAATAACAAATATCAAAACTGGTTAACAAAGTGTCTGTAACATTTCTTCTGGGAAACCTAGAATACTAAAAGAGTAGCATTTCTTGGGCTCCTAGGAATGACTGACCAGTTCTCATAATATTTTGAAGTAAAAGTCCACAGAAAGGATTAATCCACTTTGTGCAGGAGACTACCAAAAATAGGGAACTCAAGACTAAAGGCATACATTCGGCTTGAAGTAAAAGGTTTATCGACCATAAAAAGAAGAATAACAATGATATGTAAAGGGGTATCAAAGCCAGTCGATTCCATATTTAGAAAGATCCTCCTGCCCACGAAGAACACCGAAGTGTCAGGGAGAGGTTGCTCGTGACCTGTCAGCAGGTAAGAATTCTTGCAATATTTTATTTAGTCCCACTTGACTTTGGCTTAACTTTATACAACATGTTAATGTATTGCAAAATTAGTCATTAACTGAAGTAATACTATGTCCATCATTTTTAACAAAAGAAAATCAGGCATAAAAATACTAATAGAGCTCTCGTTTAGAACCTATAAGACTTAAATTTTTAAACTTGGCTTCTCTTTATATTTTTTTTTTTTATGGTACTACAGGATTTCCCGGAAAAAAGTGTATATAAATGTATAAAATTTTACTAGTATACAATATTACGACGAAAGAACTCATCTTGTATAAAAATTTGTTAATTATAGAAATAATGTAAATAATAATAATAATAATAATAATAATCTTATCGGGCTGGTAGTCGGATGGGTTTGCTGGGGTTTCTACCCCTGAGTCCCCCATGGGCTCGTATTGCTCCACCACTCAATAATAATAATAATAATAATAATAATAATAATAATAATAAAATAATAAGAAGAATGATAATGAGGAGCAGTGGCTTAATGATTAGTGGAGCTGCACAGTAATCAAAAAGTTCCGGTTTCGATACCCTGAGCGGACAAGAATATTTTGTAACTTCACAAAAGAGAAAGACATTCGTTGGCGTCAGGAAGAGCAAGTAATTCCTCACTGTCAAAACGAAGTCTCTCTGAGGGGCACCGTTTGAACCCCAATTGTTGGGGGGGGGGGAATGAAGTTAAAACTAAAAAAAATAAAAAAATAATGATAATGATAATAATCCAAAGCAATCTGAAATCCATCACATTGTTTGTGAGCCGATTTTAAAAAGACACTCTCTGCCACAGCTGGTGAGTGGAAATACATCTGTTGTCGGGAGTTGAGTCCGGGCTTTCCAGCTGAGTCGCTTAGCTTCCGCATTGGCTGCGAGTTGAAGTTCGTGGTTTGACAGCCCAGTCGTCACTGTTGTCTTCTATTTGGAGCGAGATTCTGGGGTGGCCTTCCACGTTTTTAGGTCGATGAAGAGGTCCCTGAGATCACGCTTGCGAAAATCCTTAAAGCGGAGCAAGGGTCTGCCTACAGGGCGGGAGCCATGCCAGAGTAGTACAGTAGGTCCTTTGGCATCCTGCCGTCTTGCATTCGCACNGGGAATATAAGAGGAAACATGATAATGCTGCACAAATAATACATTGGAAGCTCAGTGAAAAATATTCTCTTGAGAAAGCTGAAAAATGGTACCAGCATAATTCAGAAAGATTAATAGAAAACAAATCTGTTAAGATTTTTTGGGACTTTAACAATGTGATAATGTCATTGATGCCCAAACATTATCGTTGTAATAAAAAACAGATAGTAGTAGTAGGCATCCTTCAGTCCTTCAGGACTATGGGGCTGCACTTTGCTGACATCTCTTTGAGTGGCTGAGGAAGCCGATTCTAAAAAGACACTCTCTGCCACAGCTGGTGAGTGGAAATACATCTGTTGTCGGGAGTTGAGTCCGGGCTTTCCAGCTGAGTCGCTTAGCTTCCGCATTGGCTGCGAGTTGAAGTTCGTGGTTTGACAGCCCAGTCGTCACTGTTGTCTTCTATTTGGAGCGAGATTCTGGGGTGGCCTTCCACGTTTTTAGGTCGATGAAGAGGTCCCTGAGATCACGCTTGCGAAAATCCTTAAAGCGGAGCAAGGGTCTGCCTACAGGGCGGGAGCCATGCCAGAGTAGTACAGTAGGTCCTTTGGCATCCTGCCGTCTTGCATTCGCACAACGTGACCAAACCAGCGCAAGCGACGCTGTTTCAAATGATGGTACATGCTGGGAATTCCTGCGCAGGACAGAACTGATGTATTGGTTTGCTGCTCCATCCATTTGATGTGCAAGATGCGTCACAAGCAATGCAAGTGGAAAGCCTGAAGTTTATGTTCATGTCGAGCACGCATGGTCCAGGATTCACTGCTATACAAAAGGGTGCTCACAATACAGGCTCGATAGACAGTCATTTTTGAACTCTATCTCTCAGCTTGTTGTTTGACCAAACACGTTTGGTCAGTCTTGACATTGTGGTAGAGACTTTGCCAATTCGTTTGGTCAGCTCTGATTCAAGGGTGAGAGAATCAGATATAGTAGAGCCAAGGTACACAAAGTCGTGTACGGCTTCCAGTTGGTGCTCTAAGATTGTGATGGATGGCGCAAGGTCCACCTTTTGAGCTAGAATTTGTGTTTTCTTCACGCTGACAGTGAGACCAAAGTTTTTGCATGACTGGCTGAAGCATTCCATAAGCCTTTTGTGCTCTTCAGCTGAGTGGGTCATAACGGCAGCATTGTCCGCAAAGAGAAAATTGCGAAGACAGCAACGATGACTTTGGATTTGGCCTTGAGTCTTGATTGATTGAACAGATTTCCTTCTGATCTTGTCCGGAGATAAACTCCTTCGGTTGCATCTCCAAAGGCATCCTTTAGTAGAACAGCAAAGTTTATGCCGAAGAGGGTTAGTGCTTAGACGCAGCCCTGTTTGACTCCGCTTTTGATGCTGAACGCTTCAGAGGTTGTGCCATCAAAGATCACTGTGCCTTTCATGTCCTCATGGAAGGACTTAATCATGCTGAGTAAATTTGGTGGGCAACTGATATTGGGAAGAATCTTGAACAAACCGTTCCTGCTCACTAGATCAAAAGTCTTGATTAGATCGATAAAGGCAATGAATAGTGGCTGTTGATGCTCTCGGCATTTTTCCTGAAGTTGTCTTAGTGAAACGATCATGTCTATGGTTGATCTGTTTGCTCGGAAGCCACATTGTGATTACGAGTATACACGCTTGACCGGTACTTGCACCCTCTTCAGGATGACTCGCGCGAACAGCTTGCCAACGATGCTGAGAAGCGAAATTCCGAGATGGTTGTTCCAGTCGCTTCTGTCACCTGTATCTTTGCTAAGAGTGACAATGTTAGCATCACGCATGTCTTGTGGCAATGTTCTTTCGGCCCAGCAGTTCCGGCAGCAATGTGTCTTTTGAGGGTTTCAGCACCTTGGCAGGTATGCCATCATTCCCTGGGGCTTTCCCATTTGCAAGGGAGTCCAGGGCTTGGCGGAGTTCTTCGAGAAATGTTTTTTCATCGAGTTCATCAAGAAGTGGTTGAGGTTCGATTGAGTTGACAGCTGTATCATTAACCCTGCTCTCACTGCTGTAGGGCTCAGAGTAGTGTTCGACCCACCGGTTCATCTGTTCTGTTCTATCTTGGATGATGTGGCCTAAGCCAGACATTAGGGGGGGCAGATCTGTTTGTGGTTGGGCCGAGGGCCTGTTTGATCCCTGCATACATTCCTCTTACATTTCCAGTGTCTGCAGCCGCTTGGATTGAAAACCAGAGCTCTATCCAGTAGTCGTTTGCACACTTCCTGGCTGTCCTCTGAAAATCAGCACTTCTCGACAGGATCAAGTCTAGCTGGTGCTAGTGATTTGATATTGGGTGTCTCCATGAAACTCTGTGTTGTGGTTTTGTGTTGAAGAAGGTGTTTGTGACACATAGCCCATGATTATTGCAGAGTTCCAGAAGCGGTTGCCCATTTTCATTCATGTTCCCAACACCAAACTGGCCAAGGTAGATTGGCCAGGAGTTATAGTAATAGTCCGCTCCTATTCTAGCACTGAAATCGCCAAGGACAAGCAGGGGCCTTTTGGATTCCACTAGGTTGATGGTTCTGGAAAGTTCGTCATAGAACAAATCTTTTACCTCAGTGGTCGAGTTGAGAGTTGGTGTATACGTACCAATCAGGGAGACTAGCCCAGATGTGGTGGAGAGCTGGAGGCTCAAGACTCTCTCACTAACCTCTGTGGGTGGAGTGATTGAGCCTAGAAGGTTGTTATTAACTGCGAAGCCCAGACCATGTTCAAACACCTCGCCTGGTGGTTTCCCTTGCCAAAAGAAGAAGAAGACTTGTTCTCTGACGGAACCGAACCCTGATAGTTTGGTCTCCTGGAGGGCTATAATGTTAAATTGTAGCCTCTGCAGTTCTCGATCAATCACAGCTGTCTTCCGTGAATCATCTATGTCTTTGAGGTCGTCATTGATGAAGCCTGGTGTCATTGTCTTAACATTTCAAGTTTCTTGGTGCATATATTGTCGATCTGCTTGTCGGTGTTTGCCTTAACCCCAAGCACCCAGTGAGGTGAGCAGACCGTAGCGGGGGAGTACCTTACTGGCTGGGGCTGCCCAGCTTGAGGCAAGCGGTAACTGCCCAATAAAGCGCGAGGGCTTCTCCCACCGTCAGAAGCAGCCTCTGGTATCTTGCCTTACGCCAATTGAGCTTTGACTTAGAACCGGTAAACTGCTGCTTCCTGTGTTGTTCCTGCGCTGCGTGAGCACCGAAGCTGGAGTGACCTCTCCAGTTTACTGTGATCTGTTGTCGAATATCATTTTACAAAGTGCAGAGCCTGGGTAGCGCGTAGGAGGATAGACTGTTACCCATGCAGTAAATCCCCCCTCTCGACAGCATTGGACCGATCCAGTGGAAGGGTAGTACCGATACGACTGGGACCCAGGTTTGTTGCAGGAGTTGCCAGAATGGTGCTGTGAGTGGCACCAAACTGCCTACGGGACTCCGGCTCCTGATTTTACCTCAAGGTTTACTCCTAAAGCCTTTTCCAAGAAAGGGTACTACCGCAAGGCAGCAGGGGTTTGAAATCAGTGTTGTCTTTCACTTAGATGAACTACCACCCAAGGCTAAGAAACGTCATCTGCCCGTACGTCTGACACTGGCAGCCCCACACAGCAACAGAAACTAAGCCTACGCTATGCATCGGCAGTCACTGTACTGTTCACCAGCAGTTTAAGAGCAAATAAGCCTGACCGGCACATCAATCACAAGCACTCTTGTGCACCTACTGCTAACCCTACTCCTTAACTCCTGCCAGTGCCAGCAGGGGTAAGGCTCTGGATACCAACCCAGTATTCACACGAAGTTGTGTGCCCGTCGCCTGAAAAAACAGATAAAACCTGTGTTATTTTTTAATGTTTGAGGTCCCGACTAACTGCAGAGTGTATGATAAAGAACAGGAAAAAAGTGTAAAACACCAAAACTGAAGATAATAAAATTGCTTGGAACGTCTAGGACATTAAGGAAAGTACTGGAAACATAAGCAGAGGAAATACTGGTTGCCTTCAGTCATTTGCTATGAATCGTCGAACAATTTTATAGATAACCATAATTCCATCAGCCAGGGCCTAAACATGTAAGATAATAATAATAATAATAATAATAATAATAATGCCCTTTGGCATACATAACAAAATGGCTCTTTTTGCCTGTGCGTTGTTGTTTTTGTCACCAAACAGGGCAATAACAAATATCCAGTCTGTATTCAATGCTGCAATACCAGACTTAGTGCTAGTACTAAGACATCTCTCCATGTATTGTCAGCTATCAGGCTAGAAGTGGGGAGTGCTGTAGTCATGAGTTGTTGTCATACAACAACAACCGCTTGAGCAATGTGCCTTTCCTCACTTGTTGTGAGGCGCCACTTGCAAGGTTGAAGTGATGTTTCCATTTTTATTTGGTTATTTTATCTCACTCTTGTGGCTACAGTACATGTGCCTGCATTCAACTTTCCTGGCTTGTTGTTGGGCG
>RDPX01000319.1:224046-238572 GCA_003991215.1 Morbakka virulenta
ATCTCTCCATGAATTGTCAGCTATCAGGCTAGAAGTGGGGAGTGCTGTAGTCATGAGTTGTTGTCATACAACAACAACCGCTTGAGCAATGTGCCTTTCCTCACTTGTTGTGAGGCGCCACTTGCAAGGTTGAAGTGATGTTTCCATTTTTATTTGGTTATTTTATCTCACTCTTGTGGCTACAGTACATGTGCCTGCATTCAACTTTCCTGGCTTGTTGATGGGCGCTGAATGTGGGCTTTTCACCCATCCATCACTAGATGGTGTGTAACCACTCGGTAATATCACCGATCACCGAGCAGATGCAGTGTTGGAGAACACTGATGTTAAAATACTGGGATTTTAACATCTACTGTGATAGAGTAATAGAGGCAAGGAGGCCAGATATAGTTGTTGTTGACAAGAAGAATGCTGAAACACGAATTATTGACATCGCTGTGCCATTGGACTTCAGAGTGAAGGAGAAGGAGCAAGAGAAGATCGTCAAGTATCAAGATTTAGTTATGGAAGTAAACAGAATATGGAAGACGAGAGCTATTCCAGGCAATGTCTTGAGCAGAATATCCAACTCCTTGGCAATAAGGCTAATACACAATCTTTATGAAATGAAAACCAGAGGTAAATCATATCACTCCGCCCATCTTTCGGGTCAACAAGGGACCCACCCGTCAGGGCTATGCTAGCCTGAGGTCGAAAAGTCTGCTAATGAGCCTAATGCTTCTCCTAACAAACGCCAGCATGGAAGTTATTTTTTTTGCATTGGTTTTGTAATTGTAAATCCAGAGACAAGATACTTTTATTATCTGGTGTGCGCGTAATAATGATAGTGAAAAAATTGAAAATCTTGGTGCTTATAAATTGACAAATATCAGAATGTATCTTACGCGCAAATGAAAATTGACAGATGTTGAACTTTCTCAGATTAATAAAGCGGTTTCGAATAACGTTATAATGAATGTTAAAAGAGAGCTTGAATAAGATACACAGGATGATACAAAGAATACTGATATTGATGTTGACGTAATTGATAGAGGTGGAGGTGGAGGTGAAGTTAAAAGTCAGGATCGTGGCGATAGAAATCAGGAGGTGGAAAATGAGAGACCCACAGAGACCCACTGCTAAGATTCGTCACTCTTTGAAATATAGACATATCTTCAAGCTAGGAAATATTGAATTACTTCAAATCTGTAACGAGCTTAGCCCAGATCTGACTGCCATAAACCAACTAATTCATGCAACGGGTAAAGTACTTCAACAAAGATGTTGTGTTAGGACCAAATGAAAAGGAACTAATGCGAAGAAACCGAATAAACCAAAGCGGCAGGTGAAAATTTATAAGCAAATTGAACAGTACCGAAAAGAAATCTCTGTATTAGAAGAAATGCAAAAAGATGAGGAATTAAGATCTGGAAAGGCTAAAAAAGTATTAAGGAAATACAAAATTGAAAACAAAAACCATATTCCCACCATTAAGGAAGAGCTAAAACAAAACTACAAGTTAAGGCCCAACGTTTGCGCCATTTCATTAAATCCAGTAAGTTCTATAGACAAAACAAAATATTTGAAACTGATACCAAAAAGTTTTTTCGTGAGATTGGTAAACATAAGATCTGTGTGGATGAAATACCACCGAAAGAAGAGGTTCGTAGTGTTTGGAATAATATCTGAGGAAATGACAAAGGATTTAATGAAAATGCCGTATGGTTGGAACATCTACAAGATTCCACTACAGACATTCCCGAACAAACATGAAAGAATTTGACGGTTGAAGAAATTGTAAAAGTTCTAAAAAAATCTCACAAGTGGAGATCTCCGGGAATTGATTAAAACCGCAACTTTTGGCTTGACACGCTCTATGCAGCCCACTCGAAAGTAGCTCACAACTTTAACCCGAATATTACCAGAACCCGACTCAACACCTGAATGGTTCTGTCTTGGCACAACTTTTCTGATTTCTTTTCTTTTCGGAGCTTGTACAAACGACATAGGACCTTACCGCAGCCACGCCACTGCTGTGTGATAAGGCAAGTGATAGAATCAGACCCCATTTTCTCAAGAAAAGCCTTGAGCTGACGGTAATGGAGTGTATGACTCAAGAAGAAAGAGAGATCTGATCTGCACCATCAGACCTTTCCTCACTTCAGCCATGTTTTTTCCTCCGTCAACTGTAACACATCGAAGCTGATTCCATAAAAGATAGTAGTTTTCCAAAGATTTTGCACCTCTATAAAAATATCATTTCCAGTTGCTGTTCTCTTCATGCCGCAAACGGAAGCCAACTCCTTGGTTATGTGTAAGTCTGCTCGAATAAACACAAGAGGTTGTGATGTATACAGGAAATCAGAAAACTCGTCCAGTGTCAGAGAATACCACAACAAGTTTCTAGCTTTATCGCGTATCTGTTGCACTATGTTCTCTCCAAGTTCTTCAATTATCCACACAACTAAAGGTGCGGCCAGGATAACACTTTCCAAAGTAACAGAGTTCTCAAGGCACAGGTCATTTGTTGCTTCTACCATGCACTCTTTGATAAAGTTGTCATTACTGGATGGTTTTTCTCGTTTTGCCGTCTTTTGCACATTCGGGGTCCACCTTTCGTTTCTTAGTAAAGACAGTGAAGCGTAAAGATAGTGTGAAGCGAAAAATGAAAAGGAGATTGAATTAGAAGAATAATTAAAAATTTGATTGATATAGGGTATTTATCGTTTTGTGAGTCGTAAGCTTTTTCTGAGCAATAGATATATCTTATATTAATGTATTAAAGAAGATCATCTACAAGGTTTCTTTGAGCACATCAACAGTCTTCACTCAAATGTCGTCCTCATCATGGAAAAAGAAGAAGGAAGACAGTGAAGAGACAAGCAGACTGCACCATTTCTGTTACTATCTACAGAAAACCAACTCATACGGATGTATGTTGTACGGATCACACCATCCAGTTTCAGCACATCATAGTGTTATCACTACTCTATTTGGAAGAACAAGAAGCATCATTTCAAACCAATACGACCCAAGAAAGGAAGAATAGCACCTGCAAAAGGTTCTCTTTTCTAACAGATATCATGGTAGTGATGTTCAAAGAACTAATTTCGCATTTGCGATCATATTACATGCTATAAATATAAGGCAGTTCAACTTGATATTTATTGAAGGAATTGGTTAAAATGACTAGGTGAAAATATTCTTTTGATGAACCCGAAAAATGTTAATTTATTTCCTTATCTGAGTTAGCAAGTTGCTAAGAAAATGTCCTTGACAGTAGTACACAGATTTCCAACCAAAGGGGGCTTCCATGCTGGAAAGGCAACTATAACATATTGTGTTCGACTTGAAGTATCATGACCCTGCCTTGAATATTAAGATTCAAGGGGAGACAAGGGAGAAGGTATCCCTAAAAAAAACATGTAAATTAAGCCAGACAGAGTTAAGCGGAAAAACATAACTGGACGAATTAAAAAAGAAGTAAATAGTGAAGTTTTCAGGACAAAGCTATCGAGAAAAACAAATAATTCATCGCAACGAATCCTTTAAAAATGAATAAATGAGTGGTAAGACCTTATTTGTTAAAGTCCAGATAACTCTACAAAGGATAAAATGGGGCAGTAGCTGAAGAAGCCATATATCTAAGCACATAGAGGTCAAAATTATGACCTCAGAAGAGAACAAGTGAAGTTACTGTACATGGAAATTGAAAAGGTCTTTGAAAAGCATTTGAATACCAAAAAAATTAACTCAAATTAGAGAAAATCAAGGCAACAGAAAAGCGGATATAAAAAAATTGAAATATTCTTGTTCTTGGAAGTCCCTGCACAGAAAGTAATAGCCAGGTTTCTTACCATAGACGGAAGATATAACATTGCCATATAAGTTTTGAAGTAGAAATAAAAACAAACAAAAAGGTTAATTAAATTTGTATTCATTAACGAAAAGACAAACCTATTGCGTGTAACTAAATAGAAAAGTATTGCAGTCTCCGGACATTGCATCTTAAAAATTGGAACAAATTTCTGCAGCCAGGAGGTGCATAATTGCATAATTAAGTATCGTTTACAAACTTATTAAATAGATAGTTGCAGAAGATGTGAAAGAAATATGAAAGGTGTCCATAACCGTAAAGGACATGAAAAATGTTTAATGAAGCTTGGCAAACGTAAACATTGGGAAGTTAGTGCCGGTCAAAACGGAAGTGTTAAATATATTTCTATAACTACCAAATGAATTTTTATTTGTTATCGTCGTTAAGATAGGCCTAAGTAGACCTGCATTATTTCACCAAACCAACAATTATCAAAGTAATGTGACACTTCGATCTTTAACATTGATGCCACCTATTTGTTATGTAACAGCTTAGACTATTGATTGACAGAATCTTCTAACAGTCCTGGCTTGCATTAGAGAAATTAAAAAATGTCAAGCTAGAGTTCTATTTGATAGTAGCAACCAAAATGCATTCTTTACTATTTGTTTTCCGTCATTTGGTTGATAAAACAACTTGTTCTGTTTCAATTATTCTTTATGAATGATATTTTCTTTACGGTTAGTCAAATTGAGCTAATGATAATAAAGCAGAAAGAAGCCACTGAATTAAGAAATGCAATTACACGCTTTTCTTTTTATAAGAGTAGTAAAATTTCGTTGAGCGTGAAGTTTTCTTATGATTTGACAAAATATAAGGGTAAAATATTCTTAATGTATTCTTATATTATATTTTTTATTTTTTCCAAACAGCTGCTTGAAAATTCATTGAATAATCACGTCATAATTCGAGCGTCAACATTCGAACGTGACATTCTACTCGATGACGTTGTTGAAAGTGTATGGTTTGTTATGAGAAAATTTTTTTCTCGTTGAGTTGTGTAAGAGAAGTGTTAAAGTTTCAGTGTGATGGCTACCCCAGTGAAGAAACAAAAAACTCTCGGACATTTTGGGTTCACAAAGTCAATCAAACACAGAGGAATATAATTTTTTTTAATTCTTATTTTACTATATTTTAAAGTTTTTAAAAAATGTGTAGTTTTTTTTTGGACACCTGATATATATCATGAAGTATGTTGAGAAAGATTTCAGACTTGTCTTATTTTAATTGCCATAATATTTCTGTTTTACTAAAATTTTATTCTTATGAAGCTCACCCTGGAAATTTTCTTAAGATATTCTTACAAATTAGACAATTTTTACCCTGATATTCTTATAGAAGCTATTCCTATAAAAAGAAAAGTGTGTATTGTGACCGAGGCCGAATGCAGAGGTCACACTTTAGGGGAAGCAGTGTTTTCGCCTAGTGTTTTTTAGGAAAATTTTTATTCTGGTGTTTGTGGCTTTTCTGTTGTGGTTCTGGTAATTAAGATTTGACCTACTCCAGCCGCAACAAAGATGAGCCTCAAAATTGACGCAAACTTAAATGAAACCATATTTTCTCTGGAACTTTTGTAGGAGTATTAAAAGGACAATATAAAGCTGTAAATGATGATTGCTCCGATTAGGCGATTAAACATATATTTATATCCTTCACGATAACGTCACACTCCAAATTCTATTTTCTAAAACTCAAGGTCTCAGTAGCTCGTTGTGAGGTTGCCTTGCTAATAAGTAGAAGTTCGTCGGTTTAACCTCCCACAAAATCCTTTTGCTTTGTAAACTTTCAACATTTTACTGTAGTATAACAAATGTAATTTTTAAATTTCTTTGTTATTTAGTGTATGTAGGTTATAAATTTTCCGTAGCGAAAAATTTACAATTGAAAATTAGTTACCATGTACAAAATGTTTTCAGTTTTTAAAAAAATTCCTGAACTGTATTACACAAATATTGTTGTAGTGTAAAGGCTTGGCAGGTAGCCGAGGTCACACAGACAGCTAATATCCCAACAATGAAGTCATGAAGTAGTTGCCCAATTTCCAGTAGTTTCTTATAATTTCTATCACGCTATTATATGCTGTGAAAAAGGACACAGCCAAGGTAAAGTTTGAATAGGACCCATCTTGTAAGGACAGAAAGACCTGAATTCCCCTGAACGGTTGTCTGCAGACAGATTCACCGTTATGGCCGTTGATACTTGGTATTTTGGTAGGTTTTAAAAGAAACAAGATTGTATGATTTTGGAATGAAGTGTGTGTGAAAGTGTGTGTGTGTGTGTGTGTGTGTGTGAGAGAGAGAGAGAGAGAGAGAGAGAGAGAGAGGGCGAGAGCGAGCGAGTGTGTGTGTGTGTATGCGCGCGCGCGCGTGTGTGTAAACAGTGGTTTACAGAGACAAAGACACCTGAAAGGACGATCCAAAGCTTGAACTTGAAGCGTGGAAATAAAACTGTGAAAAGCTGGAGAATTTTTGAGAAATCGTTATTGTTGAGGGATAAATTCGATTTCTTTCGTTATGAGATAAGAAGCAATCATGCGAGGATTGAGATGATTAGATCTTGTGAGAGTGATAATTGAGGAAGAATGCGAACACTGATTGCAAGATCGACTAGTCGTACGCGTTATCCACTGATCTACTGGATTCTGTTGTGAAGAGCAACTAATACGCGTTTCCCTAATGCTATTATGTAATCTAAGCCTCGCTTTCAAAACGAGACCCGTATGGACAGATATTAAAGATTGCGGCAGTAGCTCCTTAAAAAAGTAAACAAACTACTTCATTGTGAGTTGTATTTAAGAAGTTAGAAATATTACAAACCTTTTAGAAGAAAACATATTATTTATTTCCTAAACTACTGTTAAATCAAGAACATGCTTAATATTAATTCGAGTTTTTTTCCACCAGAAGAAGTGAAAACAGGAGGACGATCAATGTACTGCTGTGTACCTGAATGTGGAAGTTCTTTTTATAATAGTAAGAAGGAAAAAACAAATATTGCACTATTTTCTTTTCCTAATAAAGATACCAAACCAGATCTTCATAAAGCTTGGAGTAAAGAAATATTAAAATATAGAAGGAAAGGAGGTGCTGATAAATTTGAAATCAACAAGTATACTAAAGTATGCCAGTTGCATTTTAAGCCAGAGGAAATAAAAGTTATCATGGGTCGCGGTATTAAAACTTTGAAACCTGGGGCCATTCCAAGTGTATTTACCTTTAAAAAGCCAAGATTAAGTAAATCTAAAAAGACAAAAACTATTTGTTACTCCCTCTGAGGAAGAAGGACTTGATAATGAAGTAGTAGGTGAACAACTTGATGTTCAAGAAGAAAAATGTAGCCGTTGTGAAACGTTAAAATCAGAAAAATTGCTTATTCAAAAAAAAATTTGAACAATGCGAAGAATTAAGAAGTATCGACAAATACGAAACGAAATACCACTTGTACTTCATGGCACAGTAAATCAAATTTGGACTGTTAGTTGCTTATTATGTAATTTTATGGATCCCTTAATACAGCAGTAATATATATTGTTATCACATTATACCATTCTTCATAAGAAAATTAGTTTAGCTTCAGTGTGCCTTTCAAGAGTAAAAAGTCAGACGAAATTACATAATTATAGATACAATTTTTATGAAGTTGTATAATGTGGTAACAAGTGATTTTTATAAAAATAACCTAATTTATCAATAAGATCCATGAAGTAGGATTCATCAAAATCGACGTTCACCATTATAATACCTTGGTACACATATACAATAAATAAACATTGTGTAAGCCCAGATAAACCCAAAGCTATCTGTACTTGCGTATAATAACCAAAAGCATGATCCTTTTTTAAAAATAGTTCACCATTCGGCAATGAACCAATGTAAAATTTCTCATCATTCATTAAATCATTAGGATTAACGTTTCTTTTTGTGTAAGGGCACTTTACTTCCATCAAAAATGAACCCGACTTCGTAGAAACAAGACCATCAGGACTTGCGCCAAGCCATGGCAAACATGGCTGTACAAGCAAACCAGTCTCCATTAATTTGACGTTTTGATGAAAGCGGTAATTCATTACACAAATAAACTTTTCTTTTGCAACTTCTTCATTAATTACTCCATGATTTAAAATTTCTTTTACATTTGTTGGAAGAGCCTTAACATCTTGCGTCACTTGTTTTACTAGTGTTTCGAAATTCTTTTTTCTTATAAATATTTTATGAGCAGTAGATGATGTGATTCTATATTTTCTTTCTTTGAACCACAGAGGGCACTCTCTTTGCTGTGTTGTCTGCATCTGCAGCTTTATGCTTTCCTCTTGAGAGATTTTTATTTTTTCCATGAATTCCATCTCTCTTTTTGTGCAATTCCAAGAACATGGAATGTCTAGAAATTTAATGGGTAAGACTGAGGTGGGAGGTGTGTGTTTTTCCTCTGGCAACTTACCCAAAACCATGAAGTCTCTCTCAACAGGTAAAAGTTGATTCGAAAGAGGAGACCCCATAAATTGCAGACCAAATTTTGTTATTTCGGAGTCAAATTTTATTGTGTTTGGTATGACATGAGCATAACCAATGTCTTTATTTAGTGCTTTCAAATCATCTTGTAATTTTTTTATGGAATTTAGGTTCTTTACTGCATTAAAATTTAACCTAGCTTCATATATTGTTGGAGAAATTCCCTTTTTCATAACATTGCTATGAAGAGCAGTTTTCATAACAGGATATTTTACTGTCTCTTTGTTTCCTGGAACACCCCATTTTCTAAGCACACTAGTACATGCTCTTTCAGTTGGTACTACCTTCAATGAATGCAATGAGTATTCTGCCAGTTCGAAGACTAAAGCCATTACATGGTTGCAATACCCACTTAAACCAGCAGGACAGTTACATTTTGCTTTATTCACCTCACTGTTTTTTCGGTTAATATGAACCTCTACTTGCCTCTGCAGTTTTTTCATGCTTGCTCGACATGAAGCTTTGGCTATAAAATACTTTAAAGTTCGTGCAGTAAACAAACTTTCCGATAAAATGCAACGTTCCTGTTTAAACTTAACCCCTCTTTCTAATGTTTTTTTAATATCTAACCTTTTTATTTTGCCACACTTCCTAACATGGAGGTCTATTTCTCGCCTAGTAAATACTGGAAGAAAATCCAGAGATTTTCCCCATGTCAACTTTTCTTTGGATTTGTTATCTGTAATTAAGGTAACGTCCAGATCAGCATTTATATCTCGTAATAACAAATTTTGAACATTTATATCCGAAAGAGATCTACTAAAATTGACAGTTGCTTCAGGTTTTTTAATAATTATAAGAGTTTCGAGTTCCATCTCCGCTTCCTCCATTTTTGTTTATATATTTGTCCATACGGGTCTCGTTTTAAAGTCGAGGCTAACATTACATCATAGAATTAGGGAAACGCGTATCTACCCCCCAAATACTTTGTCTATGCAAACAATAGATATGTTCATTATAAGGGTCAGCTTTTAAGGCGTAAAAATGGTCGGGTATTGTGTGAGTGTTTCTAACTTTCCTCAATGCACTTCAACTATGTAACAGATATACGTGGACATCTAGATTTTTGTAATAATAATCATCCACTCACAAATTGACACAAAAGGGTCATCAGTATGTTTTTTAACAACGAAGCAACACAATATCATTTATGGAACTAAATTGAGCATACGAGATAACAAAACACCAGTTTCTACAATTTTTGACGAAATATGTGAATGGATCTCAAGTTTGCTCTCAAATTTCCCCGTGCCTTGTCACTCTAAGCGTCAGTGCTGTCTCTTTTCAGGAGCCTGTAGTAGTTCCACAGCCTTAATTTATTCCATTGACTTTGGTAACGATGCTCGATTGTGGCAAGGGTTTATTTAAGGTACTCTCTATGCTTAGTACTGACTCGGTGAAGATATCTCATAAAGAAGTCAAGGTAAGAATGAAATGGGTAGATATTTAAAGACATTCAATTCTCTGTTCTCTGGTTCTGACACAATAGGTCCTGCTACAGCTTTCGTAAGGTCTTTTTCACTATTGTTACCCAAATAAACTCTTGCCATCTATTCCGTCCTTTCGTGTTGAAATTTGGAGGAAAATCTGCTTATTTGAAATCATCGCGAATCCCTGGTGTGCTGAAAATGATGGCTCAGGTTTTCTTAAAGAAAGAACACTTTGGCAGTAAAAGAATGTCTTCTTGTCATACTTTACCGCTTTCATGAATTTTTAATTCGATTTCATAAAAAGTGGTAGTGATACAATTTTCTTTGTTTCAACGAGAGTTGACCACTTGATGATCTCCATCCTGAAATGAATCTTGAGCTTGCGTTTCACAATTGTTTGATTATCCTAACTGTCGCATAAATATGGGGGGAAAGTGCTTAATATAGCCTTTCTGTAGCCCAAGAACCAGGTCAACCACCTTCATATTTATTCAAATGGACTGCTTGAGCTGAATATATACTGTGAAATCTCAAAGTCTTTTATTGTGGTTAACGAGAATTGCCGTTCAAGTGTTGCAGTTGTCGCCAATCGTTAGGATGGTAGGTAATATCTGTCGCATACATCGACCTCGTCACACCGCGAGAGTAACACAGATAATTAGACGTCATGAAAAGGATGACATTTTGCTTTTGTGAACCAAAAAATAAGTGAACCTGGTAGACAAGTCAAATAGATTTTGTTGAGAAACCTCCTTCGCGTAGCAATTACATGGTCTCGAGTAATTTAGTAACACTACTCAAGTTGTTTTTCCTTTTCATAGCCACAGGAGAATTAAGCTTTTGATTAAAATATATTTCGTTTACTCAAATATGTCGTTTTCACTTGAAACATTACAACACAAACATGCAGGAGAACAATGCGTGGTTGATCTATTTTTTCTAAAACTTTGCAGCGACTGTGTTTGAGTGGCACTACGTGATTATCATTTGCCAATTTTGTAACATTTCGTCTAAAATCAGTTGGAGATTAGTGCTTCTTTTTTTCTTTTGGATGTAAGAACTTACCAGGTTGCGTTAAAACTTGAGATGTGAGACATCTGTTGGTTGTACAGAGTAAATGCATCAACTTGTTAAAGGCCCGTGAGGTTCATCAGTTGTGTCCAGTGTCACTTTTCCCACCAAGACAGATGATGAATCTAAATTACTGTATTCAACTTTGCGCCCTTTCTCTAAATAAGTACTTCTCACAATTTTGAAAAAAGAATAGTCAATTAAAATTTTTTTTCTAAAGATAATGGAGAAAACATTAAAGATGGAAGCCCGCTGTCGCCTGTAGTTTGACATTTTGCGAAAAAGTACTTGTTCTGCCTTACTGCGGCAACTCTCTAAGGCGTTGTAGTAACTTCAACTCCAATGAATTGAAAGTAAAAATGCATGGAACTTTTAGTTCACTGACAACTGTAGGATTCGTCCTTTGTCAGAAACAGTTCCGCACTGTCAACAAAACGGTCAAGATGATTTTTGAATATCACTGCCGTAAATGATCAACTACTTGGTCTTCTTTCCTCTCACCGTACACAACATCGGTAAATCGGTCCATTGCATTTTCTCTTTCCTGTTTTCCTACACATTGACGTTCAACAAAAGGAGCCCGACTGTTTTCATACACGGTTTTCGGGTACCAAACTAAGGTCTTGAATAGCTCTGCTGAATGTTTCTTTAATCTTCATTAATGCTAATAATAGCCTTTTACCTACGAACTTTAAAGCGCCCCCCCGGGGGGGGGGGGTTATTAGGACGAATATAGTAAGTGGATTTTAGTTTTGTTTCAGAAATATTGTGGTCGAGTAAAAAATTCCATGATGGAACTTAAGTAATATTTGAAGTCATCAAAAAAAATTGAAGTTAAACTCCCTCAGAACTGATTTATGATCAGGTGCAACCAAAATGAAAATTCAGATTAGCAGAAAGCGTTAAAATAAACTGAATGGGTTGGGGTTGAACATTTTAGCATAAACAAAAGTTACGTTTGAAGGAGAGATTGGTAAATACATATACGTGTTGGCCGGATGACATACCTATATTTTTGTACTTTTCATTATGACTTGTGTCGTAAAAGTTTTAATTCATTCCTTTAATTCCCACCTTCTCAGTGTTTTCATAAGCTTGGTTTGCTATAAAATACCAGCTGGCCAAAGTAAATCTTGAAGCATCCTTTTGCTTTGCCTTCTTAGTGTTGTTAGAAATTATCGTAATTATAAAAAGTTAGGTTTGTGTGCATTGGTTGAAGGAAGGCTAATCAGGAAGAGTTGTCAGTTAATGACCTCGTGAAGGTAACCAACAATTATTGCATCATTATTTGATATCTGCGTTTTAAGACATAATATACTACGTCTGGTATAGAAGTTTTCTCTTTCTTTATGGAAGTTAATGGTCCCGACAACAGCTACGTACATTTGATTTGACTGCATTGGCCTAAAGCCCGGTTTATACTTTAAAAATTATTGCTTAAAGCAAAAGGAGTGAGCAAAAAAATTTTCCTTCACGCAATAATTTTTGTTACTTAAGCAAAAAATTTTCCTTACAGGAAATGCGTGTTCATACTTCATATAGTGCAAGAGAAATTAAAATAGCAGTTTCAATGATGGCGTAGAAGAGAAATCTTCGTAGATTACTTGCATTGTATCAGTTATATCAAAATGAACAGCGACTATCCTATGTTCGAATGGTAAATACTACAGGATATCCAGGAGAAGAATACCACTCGCTCATTCGCGAACTAAGAAAAGTGGAGAAGAAGAGACCACCAATATTTTGGAAATTGTTGAAGGTAGATTTGCTCATGCAAACAGACATTCATTTCCAGTAACTCCTGGGGAAAGACTATCGGTAACGGGAAATTCGCCGCAATTGATTGGAATTAAATATAGACTTAGTAAGGCAACTGTTAACCAAAATTATCTATGAGACTTGCGATACAATTTGAGATTGCCTTCATAACAATTATGTCAAATTTCAGTGTTTTCAGTCATAGAACCACTGTGGAGGCGTTTAAGCAATAAGAAAAAAGTTGAACTTTTTTCAACTCCATTATTTTCTTACTTAAGCGCGCAGTTTGTTGCTTGCGCACAATCGAATTTTGCTTTCGCAATATTTAACCCTTAAAGCAGAAAATTTGTTCCTTAAATGCTTAAGGAAAATTACAGGGAATTAAAAAGGATTATGATCCCGACTTTCTGACCATAAGACCATCACTTTTTGCAAAAGCAAAAATTTAATTGGAAAATTACGGAGTACAAACCAGGCTTGAGAAATCTATTGTGCAGATGTTTTACAGTGGACTGTTGCGTGCGTTGAAAACTACCTTAGCATTGATCTAGAATATTAATCATGTCGTGAGTCGTAAGCTTTTTCTGAGCTCAGAAAAGTCTTACGACTCACACTATGATAAATATCCTATATCAGTTGCTTCCACTGAGTACATAAAGCATTGCCAGCATTGCCAAGTAAGGCTATCAAGTACGACAATAAAATATTGACTGATGACATATTGTGCTAGCTAGAATCAATAAAAAGGCTGCTGAAAAATTATAGCAAATCAAAACCAATATTGTTGTAGCGTGGATTTAATTTCCAAAATTGGAAATCGTCTGACAAAAGTCTTCGGGGAGAAAAATCAAAGAATATAAAACAAAGATGGGATTGATAAACCCTCACAGAGAAAGAAGGTTATATTGAAGAGTAATTTATTTTGCATTTATTTACTGTAAACAAGCGATAGGGATACAAAATTATGTGATACTACTTAAACAAGTGATGCAAAAAGTTGCATTTTGATCTGAAACAGGTAATTAAATTTTCATTTAATAGCCTCTAACCCCTAACCTCTAACCCCTAACCTCTCATGTAATAACCTCTAATTAAATAATGTAATAGACTCTAACCAAGATGCCAGTGATAAAGGTTGCTACGAAAATTTTTAATTGAAGATGATGATTGAACTTGTTCATTAACGTGACCTTTTTATTAAGCTGTTGTGTATTGAAATGGTAAGTTGTGACAGAAAATTTTGAATATTTTGAAAATGATTTTAATTTTTGTCAATTAAAATCACTTTCATTCAGCTCGAAATCCCTGTCTTTGTCACTCCCAGAAGCAAGACAACAAAATAAGAAAAAACACAAATCAAATAAGCTGTTATCATTTCAGTAAAAAAAAAGAGGATAAAGAAATTGAAAAAAAGATTACCAAAATAAGTTAGATGATGACTAGATGATCATACGTTTTCCAGAACGTGATAGTTTGCAGCATGTTTGTCAAAAAAATTAGTGAAAATGCATTGTCCCGTGGACGGTTTCCCCCGTCCCCGATTTTTCTGAAAATTTCCCTAAGAATTAAGAATTATTTTTTCACAAGATCAAAGAACTTTGTGACTTACTTGCCCCTCTAAGGGTCAAGGCTAAAAGCCACTCGAGAAAGAAGCTAAAAGAGCAATCATCAAATATTGGAAAGGAAATTTGGGAGAGGTTCAAGGTCAGAAAAAAGAGCGTAGGAAAACAGACCTTGTTCACCTTATGAAGTATTTGAATTCATCAGAGTTCCATGATCAAGGACAAGATCTTTTTTTTGTGAAAATCCAAAAGACCAAAATCACATCACTTGCCACATCTCTCTTGAAACGTCTGTATCCACCTGCACAAAATGAAATGGATCAAGCAGAACTTGAGGTTGA
>RDPX01000319.1:246548-263232 GCA_003991215.1 Morbakka virulenta
AAGTAATGAAATCAAGAAAGCCAGATGGAAAATACTTGGACATGTTTTACGGTTGAATGAAAATACACCAGCTCAACAAAGTATGAAATTTTATTTTGAAAATGTTGACAACAGAAAGAAGTTTTGAGGTAGGCCTAGAACTACTCTCCCTGTGGTGATAGAGAAGAATATTAAAATTGCTAATGAATTGAATCCTGAGCTTACGAATGTTGAAACCTTGAACTGTGTATATGATCTCGAATGTCTGAAAATGTTAGCTCAGGATAGAAATAGGTGGAAGGACATTGTAGGACTTGTCTGTGAATCTGGGTAAAGCGAAGAGCCGTGGATTGAGCTAATAGATCAATCCACCTCGCTCTAAACTGGACACCCCTTATATATATATATATTGAGCATTTATCAGAGCCATTTTATATACACATATAATCGGGCTATGCCTGACATGGAAATTTAATATATCTGACCGAAATTGGGCTACCACAATATGTTAATTATATATACATCAAAGAGTACAATTTAATTATTTATTTAAAGCAACTAGGCAGCTGTTAAAATTTTACCTAGCCTTGTAAATGTCGTGTAATTATTAGACTTTGTAACAAACGCCTTTCTCTCGTAAATGCTGCATCAGATTTTAACAAAATTTAATTAACGCCGAGGTCATTTAATTGAAAAAATACAGCACTGGTGCATTTCCCTTAAATTCTCTTGGGAATCATGCAAAGTTGTTACTTCGAATACAACAACATAAAACACGCTGCAGACGTTTTGCTCGGTATGACTTTTGATCTGTCTCGCTAGAGGAAACGTTTTGGCATGTGTGCAAGTATCTACATTAAAAAAACCCAACTCAAAAGTAATACCAGAAAACTAATTTCTAGTAAATTTAACCGTCATATAACTCCAATCACACTCTATCTAGTTCTCATTCTTCAGTGCTTTAACTCTCAAGTGCCCTAAAAGTTTTAGAATTTCTTGTAAATATCTCATTTTTGTAGTTCCAAGTTTTCACTGCTGTCCCCGTTTCTTTCGAAGTTTTGAAGTAAGGGGAAACGTCCAAGTGTTTTAACTTAAAAGTTATCACAGCTATTATTTGGTCGTTTTGAGTCTTTGTTCAGATTATTTCCTTGAAAATATAGGCTTAAAAGCTAACCGTCACAAAGTTAGCATTATCTTTATGGTAAATCCTTTGTCGGGAAGTGATCCATACAATAAAAAGTCGCAATGTAGCTATACGACGAAATCTCTAGCTAGACGAGATATATCAGGTTCTCCCAGTTCACAACGAGTACTTTCTGCTCCTGAGCATGGTGAAACAACTAACATCTTCTGATGCTCTCATTGCTCACTGAATATAGGTAGAAATTTCGCGTTTATATAGGAAAGGAATGAATGAACAAATCATGCCACAAGTAGCTGACAAAGCAATCGTCATTGTGAAGCCTCTCGTCAAATCGTACTCAACAAATATTATCGACAAAAGTCACTTCAAAGTTCATCGAAAAGAAGTACCACCTAGAGCTCAGACGTCACCATTTATCTAATTCAAGCTGTTCATCACGCTGTCAAACTGGGAGGTAATGAAAGAAAGAGCAAACAATGCGAGCATGAACTCTCAGTTTGTATAACAAAATGACTTCAAGAACTCTTCTTCCGGACTTGGTCACATGTATCTCAACTCGAGTGTACTGTTCAGTAAATCATTGCTTATTTTTGTCGAAAATTCTACACCATTTTATCCGTTGCTCATAAGTTACGGCGTCCATACAGAGGTCTTTACCGAGTTAAAAAAACATGTTTATTTTGAATTTTAAGTGTCATAGTCAAGAGAAAATGGTATTCTCTCCAAGTGCCGTATCCTCTGAGGACGTTGGCGATCATGGCTTTCCATTGACGTCTGTCCCTGGCCAGATGAATTAAAGGAACAGAATCAATACTAGAATTTAAACTGTCATTTATCCATCTGCATATATTTTCTAGATAAGATAACCTTTGTCTTCCTCGGGCTCCTTCCCACTCTATTTTCCCTGACAAAATTGTACTTTCTAAACTTGCTTTTCGAATAATGTGTCCTAGGAATCTTAATTGCGTTTCCCGAATACGGCTTACTAAACATCGCTTTGATTGTGCCATTCTTAAAACTTCCTTATTACTTTTCCTTTCAGTCCATGGAATTTTCAACATTCGGTTTAAGAACCACATCTCCGCAGGTTCGATCCGTTTCTTCATAGCCTCACTTATAATCCAACATTCACTACCGTATGTTAGTACAGGTATTACCTAGCTATTAACAATTCCTTTTCTTAATTCTACTGTTAGACTTCTTTTCGTGAGTATATTCCGGAGTCTCCTGAAAACATCTTTTGCCATACCAATTCTGCGTTTTATGTCTTCGTCACTTCTACCATCTGATGTAATTATACTACCCAAGTAGTTGAATTACTTTAACTGTTCGATTGGTTCGTTATTTATCATTTTAAGAGCAGACTTTTCCTACTAAATGTTTGGAAATAACCATGCATTTTGTTTTCTTATGATTTAAGTAAAGTCCTCTCTGCTCACTTGCTTCACTCACTTTATTAAGTAAGGTTTGTCGATCTTTTTGGGACTTTGCAATAATTGCTGTATCGTCTGCACATCTTATGTCAGTTGCGTTTTGGCCACCAACAACAAACCCTTTGTGTTCCTTCAGCTCTCCCAAGATAATCTTACTGCAGAAGTTGAACCAACCTGGTAAAAACACACATCCCTGTCTGACTCCTCTCTTAATTGATATGTATTTAGAAAACTCGCCGTCGATTCTCACACACGCACTCTGCTCCCAATAAAGATTTCTTATAAGTCTCATGTCTTTTCCATCTAGATCCAGACCTTGTAGTATCTCCAGCAATACTTCGTGTTTGACTTTATCAAATGCTTTTGTGTAGTGTAGGAAACATATGTAAACATCTTGTTGGACCTCAATAGCTCTTTCAGTTGACCTCCTCAGCATGAAAATTGCGTTTCGCGTCCCAGCGTCTTTCATGAAACCGCATTGTTGTTCACTTATTTCTGGAAGGATTTTGCATTGACTATCCTAAATTAGAATTTTATATGAATAAAAAAACTCCTGCTAAGTTCTCCTGTAAATTGACCGATTGACGTCTGCTATAGATTCGACATCAAAACGTAAAGTAAAAGTCTGTTATGTGCTAAAATTAACGGAAAACAAGTAACCTGATCTCATCCTGTTTTAGGGAGACCCACATTGAGAGGAAATTGTTAGCAAACCTATCATGATATGGATTTCCACATCAATCCAGATGTAATCCAAAAATCGATTATTTTAATGTGAAAAGACAGAATAATTTATTAACAATGGAGAGAGTATTGCATGCAAGGAAGTTTTAGGTTTTCCAAGCAGACGTTACTTCGGTGTGTCAGATAATAACGATGGTTAACAATGAATTTTACTGGTCATAAAAGCATGCAAGGTGCAAGCATTCGATCCTTTACCTGGAAAAACGAAAACAAAGTCAGTCAAAGCCACTGTTTTTACCCACAGATTATCTTTTAATTATTTTGCTAAAAATAACAGTATGTAACAAAAAACAAAAACGTTCTAAGCACAAAATCAATTTTTCTAAGTTAGTTGTGATGCAAAAGTGACAGGAAATACAATTTATCATTTGAAAGATTGTTATTGTATAAATGGACGAACCACGTTATCACTCAAAAGCGCCATCTATCCCCGTTTTCTTTGAAAGCAAAGAGTTTAAAATTTTTATTTCATCCTATTTACCTTTCCAACGCAAATGGTAGTCATTCTTTGTTAAAGAAATTCGCGTTTTAAAACACAGAAAGAGGGATTGAATATTTATTTAATCACTGTTATAAATTGATTAATGGCATCATTTGTTGACTTATACGGTGTAAACAAACATTCCACCGAATGGGAGGCTGTAATATAATGATCCCGAATCTTCGTTAACCATAAACGTGTTAAAACAGAGAATATGCGATGACTGTGAGACAGCGCACAGTAAACTAATACAAATGTTTCTATATACTGTTTAAATTCGACTAGGTACTGGTCAGCTCTTTGTCATATTGCTGAAAAGCATGGCATCCTATGCTTACAATTATTCTGCCGAATTTTTTTGCTATATATGTGAAATTTATATGCAATAAATTCTCTGTGAAATTCTCAAACCATGTATCCATACCCTGCAAAGCTTATTTCGGAATTCCTGTTGGAGATGAGGACAAAACTTGGGCAACGCACTACTGTTGTGAGCACTGCAAGAAGACACTTGCAGGTTAATCTTGGTTATACCTTACTATCCAGAACAGCTGCGTCGGATACTTATTCCAAGAAAAAGTTCATTTTTGTAGGTCAAAAGGCTTAGTAACCAGATAGCTAATACATTAGACTACTGTTCATGCTACCTGTCTCTACAAGAAAAACTACATTTGGCAGCACCTTTTACTAGATCGACCGACCCAGAGCAGTGGAGTTTACCAATGTGAAGCCATGGATAAAAAGCAGATAGGCTCCTCCTGTTGCTCCTCAACACCAAAGGTGTTTCAACTTAACTCTCAGGATATATATGACTTGGTATATGGTTGTCTTAAAAAAGTGACCCTATTAAGCTGTTTTCATTTTAGTTTGGTACAGAGGAGAGCTCCATAAAGTTCGGCATACCTCGAACATGGAGAGACCCAACGAACCACCATGGTGACTGCTATTTTTGTATTGTTAGTCCAACAGTGCGTCGCTCCGGCAAGAAGTCGAGGAATATTGAAAACCCTGATACTGCAAGCTCTATTGCATCAGTTGCACATTCAGCAGACCTGCCGGTGCCTGAACCATCATACCTCAGATGTCTTTTATCGGAGATCGTGGAGGAAGGCAGCCGTTCTGTCCGAATCAAAAACACCATAGTGACTTGATTAGAGACCTTGGTCTAACGAAGGCAAATGTAGATCTTCTACTATCCAGACTAAAGCAACGGGACCTGCTAGATGAAGGCATTGCTGTTTCCGGTCAACGTAAACGACAGGAGACGTTTTCGACATTCTATAAAGTCAGAGACGGCTCTTGCAACTGCAATGTTTGTAATTTATTCAAAGAAATAGGAATTCTCTGTGTTACAAAAGAATTGAGAATTTTCATCGACAGTTCCTCCAACAGCTTAAAGGCAGTCCTTCCCCATAACGAAACGTTCCATCCCCTTAACGCATGCTGCTGATATGAAGAAAGCCTATAGCAATATGAAAATGTTGCTTGATATTATTAATACTCTCGGTTTGTTATAGGGGACTTTAAAGTGACAGGCTTTTTGATGGGGCTGCAAGGTGGATCTTTAAACTCCTGGTTTTAATTGATGTGGTCAGTTTATACTTTGTTTGCTTTTATAGCAGTTATTTGAAAACTTTGGCAATATATTCTATTTTCAGGGATTTTAAACTAATACTAAAATAATATTATTTTTTTACTATAATTTTACCCACGTATTTAACCGCTTGATGACAGATTTCTACATATTTTTTTTTGCTGTATGTATCATAGATCCTGTTGTTGATTAATGTGCTTTGATTTATCTTAGTATGGTGTTGGCACTGGTTTTAAGAATAAGCCGCAAAATCTTACGTTTTTTCAAATCGTATATTATTATAATGTAGAAAAATTTACAAGTACCTATTTTTATATACTGGACTCCAGATTCTTACTGTATAAAGCTTTAGGTATCCTAGTGTTGATAAATGTGTTTAACATTAGCTCAGTGTTTTCAAAAGATCGAATTTTTCTAATGGAAATCGTGAAAAATCGAAAAATTGCGATATTTTTTTCAAAAACGATCTTTATTGAAGATGATTACGTTTGTCTTAAGCTATCCAACATTGTGAATCAAAAATAACACTTGGAACAAAAATTGTGTTACCCAGTGTAATTATCGTTTGTTTCATCATATCTCACAACGAATTCCAAAATCTAATTATAATAATAGTAGGTGTAGAGGGTATTACTACAGAGGTAACAAGGGTGTGTTTTTGTGTTCGATTTTGGAAAAAGCATGGAATATCAAAAAACAAAATAACAAAAACAAACATATTGAGCAAAAAGACATTAATAATTTTCTTAAAGGGCCATGTATTTCAAATCGGGTTAGCGAGTTAAATAACAATTGAACATGAATAGTTCTTATTAAACTGCCGGCACCCAACCCCATATGAAATGACTATTACGTAAAGAGCACGGGCCACAAGTGTTCTTTTAAGACCTGAGCTACAATTTTGAGCTATATTTTTTGGTTTATGGTAAACGAGAACGCTGAAACAAACAAACAAACAAATAAAAAACAAAACAACTTTCGTATACCTTGCAATATAATTTGAACAGAAAGTTACAAACAAATAGTATTTGTTAACAAAAATGCTTCTGTTTTTAAAAGAGCAATCTGTATCGAGCAATACGTCTACTAAACACTCTACAACTACAAACTGAAGGTCGCAAAAGGGCAAGTAAAACTGTGCGCGTGTGGAGATCATGCTGAAAGAGACAACGAAGCAATACGGGGCTTCAGTACTGAGAAAGGTGAACTAACAATGTCACAAAAACCTGTTTGGTTTACAAAACAAACAGTGGAGCTTTCTGTATTATTTCTCGTAATGTAAGGAAAAAATCTTGAAAAAACAGAGTACATTCGGTTACAGTGCAAACTGATACAATGGTGTGGTAACAAAAGCACAGTTGTTAGAGACGACTTCAAATGCAAGACGTGCCTTATTCCTAGTATCACCATTAGTTTCCAGGTAATTATATTAAGCGCCAGTAGCAATTACAAAAATTACAATCTTTATGGGTTAGTTATGCTAATTGCAGTAGACTAACAGGTTTTCTGTATCGACAAATATTCCAGTTTCGACTGTGCTCGTGTGAAAAGCACTGCTGCTTTGTTTTAAATTAGAGAAGCAGTAATGAAAAGTTTGTGACCATGTGGTTAAAAAAGCGCTGAATGCGGTTATCGTCTGGGTTTGTATCCAATTTTGGTTAAATAAAAGCGTATGAGAAAGTATAACTTTAGTAACAACACAATACTCATCCTGGGATAAACCACCTAGAACTTTAGACCGTTCGTTAGAAAAATCCGAAGAAACCAGTTTTGTTATTGCAAAATATGGGCTCAAGATTACAATTAAAATTCACAAAAAGGTAACCCACAGATTAAAATGTTTCATTCTATCGGCTGGCTTCGTCTCAATTTGTATTCTTCGCTCAAAAATCACTTCTAAGAACTATTCCAGAAAAGCAAAATAGCCTAAACAGCTGAAATTGAAAATAGAATCATTTTAAGCAGCATACCAAAACGGCCGCGTGGTCAAATAAACAGCTTACAGTGCAACAGGGTCTGGGTTCAAGACTCAGTTACGTACCTGGAAGTATGACACCCTATTCTCTTCTCCTATTCTAACAAACTTCGTGTATGCACATGTTTTCGGACAGGGAAACCGAAGTGGTCGAATAACAGTGAATGGAAAGTAAAAAAAATCAAATAAGAAAAGGAAGGGTATATACTTAAGTAGCTTCCAGCCATACTTAGCGTAAAAAACAAAACAAACAAATAAAAAAAACAACAACAAAAAAAACCTCACCAAAAAACCTCCAAATTCTGAGAACTTGGCTTATTATTTCAATATGACTATTCTTCGTTGTGTGGTACACATAATAACCACCTTACTTCATCGATTACATCTCTACAAAGTGCATACACTAAACAACGCAATACCACACTAACTAAAATATATATTTCATAGAGTATTTTCAGTCTCCATCAAGTTGTTACATTACTATCCTTTTTTTACTTTCTGTGAGAAAAGAGATGCTGGATGAAGTGTTTCCGACAGGGTGCCTCTTACAAATACAATTTTGCGTGTACACAATATTGAGAAATCCAAACAAAATAGCTACCGGTATATATTTTGCACCTTGTACAACTCTGGGCGTAAAATGCGTAACTCTAATTTTAAGTAATACCATTATTTAAAAGGATCTATTTGATTATTTTTGCTATCAGATATCTTAAAGCGAGAGAGGCGTACGAGAAATAAAATAAAAAAACATCCAAAACTCCAGAGCTTCATTCCACCCTTTAAAAATATATACACTTAAAAGGGTACGTAAACTGGCATTTTGAATCAAGTATTGTTTTTAATGACGTTAAGTGCTCTACGTCTAGGTACTCAATAAAACATTAGGATGCATTCCAAGATTGATTTTATACCCTTATATCGGATGGTAAGTAAAAACACACACGATGTTTCATGAGATGCCTTAGGGTACAACTATAGAAAAAAAACTCTTCCTGGACAATAACTTTAAAAACATTGAAAAAATATTGGCAAAAGGTAAAGGAATAAAATGAAATCAAAAGTACAGTAATAAAAATACCAGGTTCTGGTTTTTGTGACAACCACAAAAAATGATAAACATCTACAAAGTAAAATCTTTTTCGAGTTAAAAGGGTATCGTTTGGGTTCGTGAAGATTCTGAAAACCCTTGACCCTCAAACTTCTTCCTTCCTGTGGCAGCTGTTTCATAACCAATATCACGTTTTCTATGCAAAATTGTTTATCTATTTAATTTTGGGGTCAATTATGGTCCATAGACATTTGGCTCAGGTAGCTTTTGTTTTGGATAGGTGCATAATTAGAGGTACCAGACATCACCACTAAACCTGCTAAAAACTATAACTAACTTAACAACAGGACCAACATTAGCAAACCATAGGGAGGTATAGTTTCACATATGAAAACATCACTTCACGGATGGAATCTCCAGCTATCAGGTCTTTTTCCATACAAATAATTAAGTAAGCCGCCTGTTATAGTTGGTATTGATACTTTTCTTGTTCCGTTTGTTCAAAGTATATTCATAGTGTCTGTAATGTAAACACTGTAAGGATAAACTTTCTGAAAACGAAAAAGTGATTAGTTCTAACTAGTTCCTAATAATGTGATAATGTTGACACTTGTCTTCAAACTAATTTGTCAAATCATCTTATGCAGGCATCACCATCCTTAATAATTCCGTTAGTGGTTTTGCTTCAGTTAGTAGTCTTGCTTCTGATTAGGGCAGTGTACAAATAGCACAACCGAAGCCCTACTTTGAAGCAACAAAAACTGCTACTTAAGTACTTGTGGACAGACCTAAAATTAGGCATATTGACTTTATCCAAGTGAAAATCGTAGACGGTCCTGCACAAAGCAGATCATTACACGTATTTAGAGAAAAAAACCAAATAAAAAAGAAACATGCATTCACTTCCAAATGAGTTTGATACATGACATCTATTACTAAGTCAACTTTTAGTCTGACATTACCCTTTGGTAAATATATCGCGTTTCTGTAGTTAAAACCCATGACTATATCACAATAAACGATTATGTAAACAGTAAAATACACCTCCTTGTCAAGGAAAATGTAGTTGATCTTAGCAAATAGCAAGATAATATAAAAAAGAAAACAACAAGTATAAATATTTTGTCCATGAAATTGAAGGGATTCTGTCTTTACAAAACCTTTAGCTTGCGGACTATGGAAAGAAGGAAGGAGAAATAATTTGATTAAAGTTATCATAATTGTCTTGAGTCAGAACACTAACATGATGGCTATCAGTGTCATTACCAATAGTGAATTGCAAAATTGCCATCCTAATAATATCTACAGGCAAGATCACTGTCGTTGTTATCTTTGTTACATTGACTGTAACCACTCTGTCAACAAATATCATAATAACCATCACGAGGAGCTACCATTACCACTATCAATACTATGATCATCATCATCATCATTATGATCTTTATCAGCATTACCACTGCAACCAGATCATTGCACTACAAGTGCCACAACTTAATATGACCGTTATCACAATCACAATTAGCATTTTGTGTGTTCCTTTGCGTGTCAAAAGCATTCAGAAGCAACTGATTGATAATAATGTACTTCGGTGTGGCAGGTCCATTACACATTAGTAGATGTATCTTCACCTTACAGAATGTACTCTGAAATTCAATTTTACACATTTATCACCAATTTTGAAGGTCATATTATTTCGAATGTCTCAGACATTTTCACCCAAATCAACTAGGTATCAGTGGGTACAAAGCGCTCCTGTTTACGACTAAAGAAAACAAAGCGCTCGACAAAAAACCCCTCCAAAAATACAATACCAGATATGAGAACTAGAGAAACAAAACACAGCCATATCTATATTCCCACGACAGATAAGTCCAAATAGAAAAAATTAATATACCCCATATTTCGAAATCGACTGAAGGAACTGACATGATTGTACATGTTATCATCAAATCTTGTCAGTAAAAATAGACCCTAATACTTCTATTACACTTCCTCCAATCGTATCGTATCCAATTCATTTTTTTAATTTCATGAAACTATGATTATTCTGTATTTTAAATGGAAAAGTAACACATCTTTGGAAATGTGTAAAATAGGATTAGCAAGCACAATGACTTTATTCTGGTCTTTTTGTAACTTCACAAAGCAATATTTTATGCATTCTTTTTTAACAGCTTCATGCAGTCCCTAAAAACGTAAGAAACAAAAAAAATGTCATCCTAATAATGAGTTCACTTACTCCAGTCTTAAAATAATCCCTCAAGGGCGACAGAAGGTGTTTGATAACAGGAACGCTCCATGCACTTCCTAATAATTTCTGGCGATGAGTGCGCCCCATGTTTGCCACATCTGTGTAATGATCTGGAAAGCCAAAAAGTCTAAAAATGGACAAAAACAAAGGTTGAAAATGTAAAAAAACCCCCGCTATTCGGGCCTAAATAAAAAAACCAACAAACCGCATATATTTTGAAAGAACATCTGATTGGATTTAAGTACCTCGAATTCAGGAAAAATGGTGGAAATGTGGTAAGAAAACCATACAACACGGTTATTTCTTGTCAAAAGAATTACGTTCTGTTTTAAACCCTTTCCATCATCCAGTTTTTCCTGATATATCCTGGTATATCCAGAGATATCAATAGAGTATAAAAATGACAGAATATGGGCGAAGAGCGTTACTCCTTTTTTGTAAGGCTGGAATATGGTTACAAGCAGATGCTTCAAAACATATAGCTGCAGCATTGGCCGAGTGATATATTAGCAGATTACCATCCATCTGGAAGAACTGCACCCAATTTATTTATTCATTATATGTTGAAAACTATGAAGTTTGTAGATGTTTTCAGAGATAGAATCGAGAAAAGGGAGAAAACTAGTAAATAAGGGGATTAAAAAATAGACCGGTTTCAGTAAAAATAGAAGCCAGAATATGCAATGTCAATACTGCATAGTGAATGACAGGATTACTAATGCCGCATTTTGATTTCAAGCTAGTTTTTTCATTCAGAATACTTCGTTATCACTCGCCTGGACCAAGACGCCAGGATAAGAAAACACAATCAAGTGAGTTTTTATCAAAGAGAGGACCGAGAAAGCCCAACACTTTAGCTATGTTTATGATTACAATAAAATCTTCCCCTCTATCGGTATACCGATGAAAAAGAAAAGGATAAATGTTAACGATTTTTAGATGCTTTGGTAGAAAAGTTTTAGCAGTACGTTTTAAGAAGATCTAAAAAAGAAATAAAACAATAAACGTCAGTATATTTTTTCATTAGGAGAAGGTCAATCACAAAACGATTACAGCTCGACTTTCGGGTGACCCCGTGTGAAGTAACGACTTCTATTTTCTATATTTATTATTTTTATTTCACAGATATTTCTATACCTTTGGCTACAGCATTGGAAATCAAAGCATAGATAATAAAGCCGAATGGAAAAGGTTCAGTTATTGCAGATATATATAATTAAAACAAATTAAAATTATTTACATTAAAACATATCACATAAGAGGATTTATTTGAATTGAATATATACATCTAATTTCAACTTTTGTAAGTGTATCGTACGACAATTTTAGTTAGATCTTTTAACACACTCATGGCAAAAAAACTTTTGCAGATTTAATTCAAACCTTTTGTGTTTTGATTATATTAAGTTATTTTATCTATGGTAGAATCTTTTTACACTTTTAATGAATATTGTTATTGAAAAATAATATGGTTTGTGGTGTCACTTTTGTGGCCCTGTTATCGGCGTTTTAACTAATCTGTCATCACCCGGTTTGAATCGGCATGTTTTGAACTTAAAAAATCTTATTAGTAGTATTACTGCTGCATGGCTGAATATGAAGTCTCACAAAGTAAACAGTAGTAACCTAATGACATACACATGGGCACGTATTTGTAACTATGTAGTTGGTTAATTTAACTGTAACGTTTTGTTACCACAAGAAATTTATTTATTTAAATATCTTGGATAAAACGCTTGCGTGCTTACCGTTCTATTTCGGTACACCATAAGCCATCTTCCTGTGTTTTTGAACCAATATCCATTGTGATTGGTAGTAGCATCTCTTTCGTCTGTTTCAAACTATTACCTCGAGTTGTAATCGTTCTCACCTTTTCAAACTACAAGTACAAAAGAGTACGTGATAAGTATGCAATATATATATACATACACATAAGGTAAAACAAGAAATAAAAGAACTGTGAGTGCAACTAATAGTTCATATATTTCGTGTTTTTCCTTATGTATATTGCTCTGCTACATACATTGAGCACTTTTTGATACGAATAAACAAAATTATACAAATATATATATATATATATATATTATTAATATATTATACATAAATATATAAAATATAAAAAATATATATAAATATAAATATAATTGTGATATGTATATTTCTAAGGATTTTACTACGCATTTTAGGTAAAATGAGTGCCATACTTGAATGGGAAATCTCATAACAATCAACCGAATAATAGTAGGGTTATATGAAACACGTGTAAACAGATTGTGACAGCGACTGTAAAGACCTTATCTCAGCCATCAACTAAAACAGGTTGTAACGCTATAATTCTATTAATAATTACTTGTGATCACTTCAAAATGAAGCAAGTACCAGTCAAAAGAGTCACAATAAATAGTGTTATACTATCAAATGCTATCAACTATCATATGCAGCGGCCTTTGCCTTGTTATTCTTAGTACTTCTTCATTTGTCTCGCCATGTAATTCCAAGAATCCTTCTCAAATTTCTTTGATGGAAGCCATCCAATTTGTTCCTGATTCTTTTCGTACTCTTCTGCGTTTCACTGGCATATAACGCTGTGGAGACGACTATTGTTGTGTACAAAGTAATCTTCATTCTAAGGCTGATCTGATTTGATCTCCATATGTTTGTCATTGACCTGAAGCCTGCACTGGCTCGACCTAGGCAGTTTTTCATGTCTGTGTCCACATCTCCAGTAGTTGATATCGTACTGTCGAGGTATGGGAATTTCTCCACCGTCTCTAGTTGGTTCCTGTCGACCAATATCGGTTGGTTTCTGTCCTCCTTTATGACCATTACTCTACTCTTTTGCCCACTGATGGTTAGTCCAACCTTTGCACTCTCATGTTGTAGCTTGTTTGTCATTTCTTGACATATTTCACTGTCTGGACACTAGCACAATATCATCAGCAAAGTCTAGATCAGTTAATTTGCTGTTATTTCCCCAGGTTATTCCATGGTTGTCTCCAGCCATCGCTCTATTCATACGGAAGTCGATGCACAGGATAAAGAGGAAAGGCGAAATTATGCAGCCTTGTCTGACTCCAGACAGCAGTTCGAACTCTTCAGTTATCTCTGCAGCTGTTCTAACACTACAGGTTGGGTGACTGTTCATTGACTTTGTTATCTTGATACACTTCTCTGGAATACCATAAAATTCCATGATCTTCCAGAGGGAATCCCTATGAATGCTGTCAAAAGCTTTCCGAAAGTCAACGAAGGTCAGCACTAGTGGTGAGTTGAACTCTAGACTCTGCTAAACCACGTTTCGCAGCACAAATGTTTGTTCACAATATGACCTGCCTTCCCTGAACCCTGCTGATTTTTCGCGCAACCTATGGTCAATTGCATCGAGGAGTCGTTTCAATAATATTCTGCTGAATACTTTTCCTGTCACGCATAAGAGAGTAATGCCCCTCCAGTTGCTGCAGTTTGACAGATCACCTTTCTTTGGCAGATTGACAATTTACTCCTCTACCCCATTCCTCCGGAACCGTCTCTTCTGTCCAAATCTGGTTAAAGAGCTCAAAAAGTACACTGTTAAGGGGCTCTCCAACTGTCTTTAGCAGTTCGCCTCTTATTGCATCTAAACCAGTAGCTTTGTTGTTTTTAATATTTTTGATCGCATTTGTAACCTCCTCTCTTGTGATGGGTCCCACGTCTACTTGTACAGGTTCGAGGTTAAGCATGCTGTGCTACTCATTTTGGTTGATCGGAGCTGGTTGGTTTAGAACGTCTTTGAAGTGCTCTGCCTACCTTGCATTTTGTTCAGCCTCAGTAGCCAGCACCTTTCCATTTTTGTCTTTCATTGGCATATTTGGTGAGTTGCTATTCCCCGCTAATTGCTTGGTTATTTTGAATAACTCACGTGTATCACTTTGCTCTGCTGCTTCTTGTGCTTCTTTTGTTTTTCTTTCAAACCATTCCTTTTGTCCTTCCTGCATCCCTTTTTCCTTCCCGCTCATCTATCAGCTTACAGGTTTGTTGTGAAATCCATTGCTCCTTTTTTCTACCTCTTCTGAATCCCCAAAAAGTTGGTAGCACTTTGAAGGATGTCCATTTCGCTGTAATGTCTGCATCCCTTTGGAAGGTGGTAAACCTATTTGATAGATCTTCCTGGAATCTGCCTGCCACTTCGGGGTTTAGAAGCGTCTTTCCTGTTTTTTCAGTCGCTTTAACGTATTCTTGATTTTCCCACCCAGGGATGGTGGTCTGAGAAAACATCTGCTCCTCTGAACGCTCTCACATGTTGGAGAGACGTACCCCATCTGACACTCACGCAAATGTAGTCTATTTCATTTGACTTGGCATTGCCTGGTGATGCCTATGTCCATTTATGAATAGACATATGTTTGAGGAAAGTGTTGCCAATTCGGAAATTGTTTTCGCTGCAGAACTCTATCATTCTCATTCCGTTGTCATTAGTGCTGGTAGCTGATCCAAAAGGTCCTACAATGCTTGGTAATCCTCCTCTGCCTGGCCCGACTTGTGCATTCCAGTCACCAATTACTGTTTTTACATCATGACTAGGCAGATTGCCCATGGTCTCCTGCAGCTGAGTGCCACTACTGACCATATCTTTCAACAAAAACAGCACCAGCAAGCTATTAAAAAAAAGTGAAAAGCTTCGAGACAAATCACCAAAAGCTTGTTTACATTGCCTCTGCTTAACAAGAGATTTGGGTTGAAAATCAGAAAAAATCGGGGAATGAGGTTTTTAGTGATAAATTCCAGGAACACAACAAATTGTTTGGACAATACCCATGGCCAAAGCGAAGTTAAAAGGTTGTTCACTAGAAAAACCGGATCTCCTTGAACGAGTTAACCAGTCAGGATAACTGATTTACTCATTATACATATAAAATGCAAACTGAAGGTACCAGGCACGTGTACAGCTGTTCAGGACCATGTCAGTGCTGCTTGGAACATCTGAATGTTTCCCTTTCACCAAAAAATTCACCATCAAATGCACTTAAGACAATGGTGCAGGGAGTGTTTGGTATGCGCTCACCCTGCGCTCATACAAAAGTAAAAGAATAAATATTTGTCTCCAGAAGGAAATTTATTAGCGCACAGGGATGGGTGTAAGTGTCAAACAGTTCTCCAAACGAGTTAATGCATAAAAGGCATGAAGGAAAAGGCAGTGTAAAACATACGGAAATGTCTATCAGTTGTTTTAAAGCTGTGCTTGCCAAAGCTAAATATAGGCTAAATATTGCTCGATATAGAAAAATACCTTCGAATAAATGAAAGAGGGTCAGAAGCACTAAAATTACTATTACTCCCAAACTCACCCAGGCTACTCCCATAACGAGAAACATGCACACCAGACGGAAAAATATCGGGCAAACGGCGAGGATGAAAATTAGTTCGTAAACAACTCAAGAAGACATATGAATAAATAGAATAAATAAAAATATGATCAATTTACAAGCATTTTGTTTTTAATTTAGGATTACTTACGCGTGCTTTTCTTCCAGAATTAGGTTCCAGACATTTATCCAGTGTTAAGCGATCACCAGGATTGGGATATATAGCTCTAAAATGCAAAAGTATTAGAAACTATTCAATAATACAGAAACTCAAGCCAAAGCAATACAAACATTTGTAATTTTCTCTGAATAAACATTAAATTGGAGTATTCTTTTAAAGAATCAGGCCTAGTTTTGAGGAAGGTAATAGTTACCCACGCAGGATTTTAGACAGCAAAATGCAGGAAAATTGCAATTAGGACAACATGCCAATGCTTCTAAAATGAAGCTGTGAACTACATACAAAGGCCAAATAATATATTATCAGCAAATACAACCATCTTAGTGTTCCTCTGCAGTCTACTATCTCGTAGCTTCAATTTGTTTTTGCGTTATACTTGCGCCCATAGTGCACTGTACCACTTGGGCAAATAACTGTTTTAAGTAGAAAACAAGATTTGTTTTGTTTGACACAATACAAGACTGCTACAACTCGTGGAACGTTCGATTTTTCAACAACAATCAAGTGAT
>RDPX01000319.1:263397-275234 GCA_003991215.1 Morbakka virulenta
TGTCTCCAGAAGGAAATTTATTAGCGCACAGGGATGGGTGTAAGTGTCAAACAGTTCTCCAAACGAGTTAATGCATAAAAGGCATGAAGGAAAAGGCAGTGTAAAACATACGGAAATGTCTATCAGTTGTTTTAAAGCTGTGCTTGCCAAAGCTAAATATAGGCTAAATATTGCTCGATATAGAAAAATACCTTCGAATAAATGAAAGAGGGTCAGAAGCACTAAAATTACTATTACTCCCAAACTCACCCAGGCTACTCCCATAACGAGAAACATGCACACCAGACGGAAAAATATCGGGCAAACGGCGAGGATGAAAATTAGTTCGTAAACAACTCAAGAAGACATATGAATAAATAGAATAAATAAAAATATGATCAATTTACAAGCATTTTGTTTTTAATTTAGGATTACTTACGCGTGCTTTTCTTCCAGAATTAGGTTCCAGACATTTATCCAGTGTTAAGCGATCACCAGGATTGGGATATATAGCTCTAAAATGCAAAAGTATTAGAAACTATTCAATAATACAGAAACTCAAGCCAAAGCAATACAAACATTTGTAATTTTCTCTGAATAAACATTAAATTGGAGTATTCTTTTAAAGAATCAGGCCTAGTTTTGAGGAAGGTAATAGTTACCCACGCAGGATTTTAGACAGCAAAATGCAGGAAAATTGCAATTAGGACAACATGCCAATGCTTCTAAAATGAAGCTGTGAACTACATACAAAGGCCAAATAATATATTATCAGCAAATACAACCATCTTAGTGTTCCTCTGCAGTCTACTATCTCGTAGCTTCAATTTGTTTTTGCGTTATACTTGCGCCCATAGTGCACTGTACCACTTGGGCAAATAACTGTTTTAAGTAGAAAACAAGATTTGTTTTGTTTGACACAATACAAGACTGCTACAACTCGTGGAACGTTCGATTTTTCAACAACAATCAAGTGATGCTAGTGTCTGCTGTAAAGTTCCTTGTCAGGCGCTGGCTAACGCTACAAAATCTCTTGATTTCAAGGCCTTTACGCTTCTAGAATAAAAACGGTACAACAGAGTTCAGAGAAAAACCCCCCCTAGTTTTGCTAATTCTTCGTCACACGTGTGAAAACAGCTCAAAAGCGGTTGGAAAAGAAAACTCCTGAAAATTGCAGATATAAATACTTGATCACCGTTTTGTTAGGTACGTTTATTTTAACGGATCACACGATAAATAGAAAAAGCTTAATATTTGTTACGTATCTAGTATCAGTTTTGACAAAAACTAGACAGAAAACCGAAGAGAATTGCTGCAGACAAAACTGTTCGAAATATTGGGGTTTTAACACTAATTTTTTCATCTTAAAAGATGACGAATTGTCTGTTCAAAATATCAAAATGGGTGAGTATTTGGGATATCGACGGTAACAGCAAAATACAAAACTACTCTGTCCTTCTATTTGTAACATAAGGACTTCTATAACTTATGTAACATGCCCTTTCTGTATTCGGTGGCAGAAAACTAGGTCTTCAAAAAATTATATTCATTGGTTTTTATATTTGATATAACTTATGGTTTGTGCACGTAAACTGTTTCACAATTCTTTGAATTTAGTAAATTTAGGTCATCATGGCAATCTTTCTTTCCTGGGGTGTCCTTTGGTTTTGATGTTATACTTTTAAGGGCCAGTTTGAACGAAAAATTCTGCTTTCATGTTGAATTGGCTGACCTTCTTTAAAGTTGTCTGCTTCTTTCTTGGGTGCATCACAAGTTTACATTTTTATTCAAGCTTCTCTGTGTACTTTTTGCTGTCGCTTTCTTTTTGAATGCCGTTTCACTTTTCTCGACATGAATGTTTTTGACAGGAATTCTGTTTTAGTATTTCAGGTATTGGTTTTTCCAAGTTGGTTTTCTGTAGCCTTTTAATGCGATGTTTATTTCTTTATTTCGTTGGAGGAGGATATCATGGAGTATTGTTCTTGGCTTCTTAAGAAATGGAGTCTGCGGATGTGAGTTGTTGATGCTGTCTGGCAATTTTTGGTACATACACTAAGTATTATCGAGAAAATATCGTCGGAAAGGCTTTTCCAGATTTTTCGACCACTTGTTACGATGGCTGTTATCTCTATCAATTGTATACAGTTTTCTACAGCAACCCCTTTATTTGTTTGTGGGTAGAACTCTCTATCACATCTTGGAAGTACGTTTGCTGAAAATGGAGTAACATCTCACTCTTTGCGGTTATGCTGTAAAAGATATTTTACAATGCGCTTAATGAAGGGGAGCGGGTGAGTAACTTGGAAAATGTGCGTTAATCCCAAAAAATGCAGGTGTGAACTCTGTTAATTATGAAGTTATATACAAATAAATGAATCTTACCTGCTCATTCCTGGGACGTTACCCCAGAAATATCTTGCTCGGTGCATAGCAGACACCTCTTTAGCATCAATCATACATGGGTTACACTGAAGGAATCTTGATATAGTTTTTCTGTCTTCGTGCCGCATTCCGACAACATTTTCGAATAACCAAAAAAATGGTCTTCCGCTGCCTTGTGATGGTCTGGCGTACATCAGCAGGCGAAAAAATTCAAAAAATAATCGACCGGTCCCCTCTAGACGATAGAAATTTAAAGAAAGAGTAGCTGGTATTTGAAGCAAACAGGATATACATAGCTTCCAGAAAGTATAGCTTAGTGCTCTAATGTTCTCTGCTTCCTACTGTTTCTAGTAACTGCTGGTGTGGAACCTGGCTCTCCATTTAAAATCAAATGTGCTGTATTTAAGATGGTAGTTATCCTACCCAAGTATGATAAATGAACTTAGGAAACCTCCTTTTAAGTAAAGCATGAAAATGTATAGTTTCTGAGGAAAAGGGTCCTAAGCTCATCTGGAAATCTTGGATGATTAAGTCAAAAAATGCAATCTTTACACTACCTTTCGGCGATTATTTGCTGATTTTTTTAATACTAGAATTCTAATAACAAACTTTTCAAATTTTGTATTAGTTTTTAAGGTTCTCAGTTGTTTCCCCTCACCAAGGGAAACCTAGTGTTTTGGAATGATGGAATTTCTCACAAGGCTAGGTGAGAGTCCATCTGCGTCATTTTCCATATTTTGAAGATATAACCCATATGGACAAACAAGGAAGGTAAGCAGAAATTGAAAGTTGTACATAAACGCTATCCCTGTTTATCCCGTACATTTGGCCTTCAGTTTTCTTCCTCTTTCCGAAAACTATTTCATATTTCATATGTTAAGAAGAAATTTGTTATTCAATACGAAAAACAATTTTTTATGCCCAATTTTTTCAATAAAATAAAAGTACGAACACTCTTAATTTTTACATATACAAAAATGTTCACGGTCAATTTCTGTCGTAGTTTTTTTTTACATTTTCAAGCAAGTATAGTTTTGGAATCTTGACGAGATTCCACTAGCCAGTTTAAGAATTTCTTTTAAAGAGAAGTATTTTACACTTGGATTGTGTGTATAACGTTTAGACGCTAAGTTTGTATGCCNGTACCTAAACGCGATCCCTTTATCCCGTACATTTGGCCTTCAGTTTTCTTCCTCTTTCCGAAAACTATTTCATATTTCATATGTTAAGAAGAAATTTGTTATTCAATACGAAAAACAATTTTTTATGCCCAATTTTTTCAATAAAATAAAAGTACGAACACTCTTAATTTTTACATATACAAAAATGTTCACGGTCAATTTCTGTCGTAGTTTTTTTTTACATTTTCAAGCAAGTATAGTTTTGGAATCTTGACGAGATTCCACTAGCCAGTTTAAGAATTTCTTTTAAAGAGAAGTATTTTACACTTGGATTGTGTGTATAACGTTTAGACGCTAAGTTTGTATGCCTGTTGAAAAAGACAATAACAAAAATGGTAGTACATGTGCCTAAAAAAACAACTCATTCACTGGTCAAATACTTATAATTGAAAAAAGATAAATATCTAATACTTACCATATATTCCTTTACGCCCTGGGTTTGCGATTGATAAATCGTTGCATGGACTACCACCGATGACTAAATCAAATGGCCCAAGCTTAGCAATCTTGAAGGAAAAAACACAAGTGAATTTGGAGTAAGAAATTTTGTAATGTTCGAAAGGTTTTAGGTAAGGCAATAAACTACATCTTGGGACTCATTAGAAAACGAAGAGCCCCTCATCTGCTCTCTTCTTCTAGGAAGCAGTGAAGTGAAGCTATTCGCTAAAGGGCATTGGATTTCTGTAGCAACAAAAAACCCAACAATACTAATAAACAAAAAGCCCGTCAAAAAACCAAAAACGTATGAAACGATTTATTTACTAATACGCCCAATGTGCATCTGCTACAACTGGGTGTATCGGCAGAAATTAGTCTTATTTTCTGTTAATGGTAACGATCAAAGAACCTAGAATCTAAACAAATCCCTAGCCTCTTATCAACGATCAAATGAGATAAATTAGCCAACAGAAACGTCTCCCTCATGGAGGGTGCCATTAAGCCTTTTCCAGTGCGGTGCCAGGCTGGAAGCAAGACGTGTGCTACTGGAATGGTAAAAACAAACGTAGTATCAAACAACAAAAATGTCGTAAAATTAGGATTTATATTGTCAAATACAAGAACGAGCTTGGAAAGACCACCATGGCATGTAATGGGAAGATACATCCACAGATATTTAACACTCTTACAAATAAGCCAGTACACTGAAAACCAACATGCTACTCAGAAGTTGTCATTATTCTAAATACATACACAGTGAATGCACTGCCAGTCAACATAGATTGTTCAACTTGAAATAAACTATTTTCTACAATTTTTGCATATTCAACCACCTCAACATTTATGTGCCAGATCGTTCAAATTATCAAGAACAACATCATTATTCTTTGTTCCTGAACTTGTTGGCTGTTTAGGACTCTGTATGCTCTTCGCCACAGAAAATCGAGTTCTTTTATTTATGTTTTATTAAAGTTTAATTTGTCAATGGAGTTAACTGAAAAACCGAAACAATCTTTGTTTGATAAAGGATAGAGGTGTTTTATGGTCAGATTTGATCAAAGTTTGGACAAGAGACGTAGACTGGATGGCATTTTTATGTAAGTTTGTTCAAAATGGTCCTTATGATCGAAAGTTGCCACCACTATCAGTTTCTGAAACGTATCAGGATGTTCAACGCTTGAAACACTGTAAATAAGCTTTATTAATCTTCTGCAGTTTATTTACGGAGGCGATCTTCATACAACCATTTACCTTTATAGACTGTGGCAAGAGAAAACTGAATAGATGGACGGCTGAGGCATACCTACTGTCACAGCCATTCAGAAGCGTGGAACCCTGGAACTCACAGCACTCAAAAGATTATCATTTTGAAGGTTCGTGTGGGAAAAAAATCAAGTCAAACAGGAAGAAGCCAAAGAACACGGTGGATGAAGACAAAGTAGATAAATAGGTGACAAGCTCTCGAATTACAGCTGGTAATTAAAGGGAATTTCAAATAAATACGTATTTCTCCTCTCAAGCGAACACAAAAACAATTTTGACACTGCCATTCAGAAGAAACTAGAATTTAAATGTGCTTCCCTAACCACATATCAGATCATAGAAAGGGAAATATTTGGTATAAAAGATTATTTCATGGTTGGGCAAGGCCCGAAGTGGAATACCCAGGCAAAATAATTACTTTACCTACCAAGATCTTGGAGAGTTTTACTAAATATAAAGCACATCTTTCCACATATATCTAAATCTCTGAGAAGCATTTATGTTGCAATATATTGGGTGTTTAAAAGAAGCAACGAAAAAATAGCATTAGTTGGAAAATAGTGTTAAAGTAGCATTGAGAATAATAACTGGGTCCAAACGCAGAAATATGGGTAAATTGTATAAGAACATGGGTAAACTACAAAACAACAAAACAACAAAGTTACTATTTCGTTTTTCTCAGTCAAAGTTATGGCTTTTCTACCCACTAATAAACGGTGTTCCTTTATGTAGCAGTTACTCAATGCACATTGTTAAAAAACACTGCTATAAAATATGCCGAATAATTTTTTTCTTTTATACTGTCTTCGCTAATTGGTTTGTTTTTCTCCCAGTTCTACTTCCAAACACATATCAACCCAACAGACTCACTATTGATTAAAACGATTGACAAATGACTTAAGGACGGATGACTCCGAGACTTCACATGGGCCCTCCAGACGTCTCTGTCTTCCATTAGAGTTGCCAGCACCTGGGTGCTAATTGCTCCTGTGTCGCTCTTCAGGGTGTCCACGTAGGTCAACTGCGGTCTTTCTCGGCTCCGGGTTCCATGCGTGGGTTCCAATAAGATTACCTTCCAGGTACTCACATGGGATTGGCGTTAGCAGTGCCCTGCCTGCGTTGACAACCAGCCTAGGTAACTTTTCGTACATTTATCGTTTGTTGTGTGGGAGCTCCAGTCTACATTCAGGGCTTTCCTCAGTATACGTGTCCAGGCACCACTGAGTGACATCTCCATTGACTCTGTCGTGGCCTAGGTTTCACATCCGTTTACCAGGATGAGCTCGACTGCGGCAACAAAGAGTCGCTTCTTTAAATCTAGGTTCAAAGTGGACTTACAGATCTTACTCATGTCGTTAAGGGTTTTCCAGGCTTGAGCTTTTCTGATGTTGATGTCCTCTACTGACTCGTCAACCCAGAAACCAAGGTACTTGAAGTCGTCTCAAATTCACAAATGACCAACAACAAAAAAGTAACTCAAAAACACACACAAAACATAACAGTGGGCTGAACAGCAGTTTCAGGAATAGTAGAATATACTCAGGTGATGAAAGATTTTGCACCACTTAGCCTAGACATAAAAACCTCGGACGCTAAAGCAGTAAAAGATTAGTACTTGTTTAAGACAATAAATTACTTTTATACAGCGTAAATACAATATTCACGGTGTATAAAAGTCCCTGTGATTTCAGAAAAGTTGAAAGAAAAAAATAGGAAAAAATGGTAGGCTTGTTTCATTATTATACAGCGTGAAGAAAAAAAACATAAATATCAGCATCCTACGGTCTAAGCATTAATGATCACATCTGATGACGTGGCGTAAGTTTTAATGTGTCTAGATTTATCCCCTGTACCGTCGTTATCTCGCTTAAAACACATTAATTTTATTTCTGGGTCTAAGCCTGTACGAATATTGCTATACCTCGTTGGCAAATCGTATATTTTTATTGGTATTTGGTATTTGTGAATGCAAAAAAAATCCGCTTTCACGTTGTCCATGAACTGTGATAAAAGGAGCCCAAGTAATAATAAACTTTATGAGTACTCTAAATTTAGATTTAAAATCTTAAGGAACAATAAAATATGATAAAAATTGTTAAAATGTTAAATGTTTAAACCTAAACTTTCAGGGTTTTAAAACATATCCTTTCGTGTACATATCCATCAAAGTGTTTCTGTGCGTCTCTGTGTGAGATAGTTTCAAAAATACTCACAATGGTTTTGCCCTTAGCCACTGCAATTGACCAAGGTCACAATAAAATAAACTACGACGCAGATCCCATACGCTTTTTATTACTGTTAATACCCTGGAAACAAAAAACCCCAAGTGGCATGGCTATTAATGTTCAGTTAAAGTAGCTGTTTATTTACCAGTTGCTCTCTCCATTTTGTTGTTTTTTCCATTTCAAATAATAAACTACGAATATTACCGCAAACCAGGAGTACAAGTGGTAGCTTCCATTAAAAATGATTAATTAGAACATTTCTGACGAATTCTTCCCACCAACTTCAACTTTAGCTGCTTTTAAAAAGAACTATGCACGCCAGCCAAAAGTAATTCAACGTCAATATAGTTACAACTGACGTTCGAAACCGTTTTCGCCATTAGAAGTGGGCCATTCTCTTCAATGAATTTATTAGTCTAGTACAATTCATGCAAACGGTAAGCTTTATTTTGTCATGGACTTGATGTTTCACGCTATGTTACGTTTCAAGTGAGACTTCTCTCATCAACTCCCAAAGGAACTAATAAAGAACTTTATTACGTAACAAGGTGTATTTGTAGCCGTGGTACGTCTGAAGTCATGAGTTGAGGGAATCCTGTTCATGTTTCCTTTGTTTTCAAAGTTTTTCAAAAAAAATGTTACTTAATTTTTCAAGTTATCTTTTTAACATTGAACAATAATAATCGCTATTGCAGTTTAACAGAGTAGACACTAAGCAGAAATAGGCATCAAAGTGAGTGTTGACGCTAACGTGAGGCAAAACGCAAAACGCTGGTGTATCAAACAAGACTCGTTCATTAATGTTAACTTACATCCTTTTCCGTAATCTGTCTTATGTCTCCTAAATAGTGAATAATACCTTTATGCCTGACGTGTGATACCTAAATGAAGTGAAGCATGGAAGATGATTAGTTATACTGCTTTTCTTAGAACAATTTGAAGTTACACAAGGAAAAGCCTAACATACAAAGTAACCACTTTCAGCTGGCAAACTACGTTATAATTTTATTCTCTGAGTTTTTCATACCAAGGAAAGATTAACTGGATGATTAAAAGTCTCCATCCTATATTAAAACGATATAAAAAAACCTCTTAAATCTCGAGGTTCCCTAAACATGAAACAATTGAAAGTCCATTAAGCCCGTATGGTCGAAAGTTGAGGTGAGCAGGCTCCTGTGAAAACCTAGCTTCACAAAATTAACCCGCAAACAAAAGACAAAAGAATGACATTCCTTTATGACCTTACTCAGTTGACGTGTCAGCGCTGTTTTCCGTCCACCCATTAAAAAATTCGTGAATCGGCAGTTTCAGAACATCTCCAAAGTGATATGCACACATCAGTTCTTGAACGTTTGAAGAGCCACCTTTTTGTAATATATAACATTTTGTCTAAAGTAAAAAATAATTCTGTGGTTCAATATTTGACTTCTTACCAATTGCTGCTACCAAACAGATCCCTTTCCTTAATCTACGGCACTTAAATAACAAAAATAGTAAAAATGCAATAGAATATTAAAGTAATCGCAAAGAAAAATAGATCTCCTGGTTCCCAGTTTATGGCCTTTAAAGAGAATTGTGAACTAAATGTGAACTATAAATCTGAGTCTTCTTTGCTACCTCTTCTGTATCTAGGTAATTCTTAAGACAATATTGAAATTCATTTTCTGGGTCTATCGTACAACTACGTACAAGTATACAAAGAAAAACATGTCGATAAACATGGCAGCTGTGGGAATATCATTACCTTTATTCTATACATTTTAACAAAAGTAGTACAATATGATATAACATCAAAGCAATGCTATCCATAATAACATAAGGTAAAGAACTTACAACAAACAAAGTAAACTACAGAGAATAGTGATTGCTTAGTGAAGTATCTAAAGCTACTTCAGTCGTCTGAGCAGCATTTCACTTGTTACTTTTTATTTGGGATCGATCCTCTCCTAATGCAACCCAAAAATTGTTGTACAGATTTCTACGTCATCTTTAGCGAGTTAATATGTTTGTGTAGTAAACGGGAGGTCGTTAGTTAATGCTATTAGTCTATATCATTACAATCTGGCTGCATTGGGAAGGAAATGACTAAATATAGTTACACGTACGGCAGTATTGAAATGTGCATATTTGTTACTTAATTCTGTGGATCTCTTTTCGTATAATCCAATGTATATCCTTGCCTTATCATTATCATGTCCACCGCAACTATACTAAAATAGTGTTTCCATGTAAACATGAGTTAGCAATGACCTTTGTTTAGCTTAAACAGTTCTATCCAATCTTCTACGTCAGTCAAACTTCACGAGGTATAACTTCAATTTGCACCCCATCAACAACAGCTTTCTTGAACATTTAGCCCAACCTTAGGTTGACTCCCACGTTTCATACAATGAAGACCCAACTATTCTTTAGTTGGGTCAGTTTATATATAGCTCAGTTTGTATATATTTCAAAAATTCCGCAATATACAATAATATAATATAAATAAATATACGTAATAAAAACATAACGAAGAATTAAACTAACAAAAATCAACTAAAATTCAACGATACTAGTTAACTAGATATTGCAGAATACGGGAAATAAACAGGCTAATTTCTTCAGGAGGTTTCTCAGGAGCTATGCGAAGAGACAAAAGAAGACCCATTATTCTGGGGTCACTAAAGAATTTAGTAAATCGTTTCAATCCGTTCATTTAGTTTCGTAACTGGATAAGGCATTAAGGTTACGCTTAAGATTTGAGGCTGCATGATGATCTGGAGGTAGGTGTGGCAAGGGGTAACCTAATTTTCCCACATTGAAACTCCACAACCAGATGCATTTTAATGTCATACATCATATCATTATTATTATTTCATTTTTAAGCTCTATTTACAAACCGGAAGATGTTTATTGAATGTCAAGTTGCGACTCACAACCTTAGATATTCAGTGCAAAGTGAGGAGCCGTGGCTTAATGGTTAGTGCAACTGCACAGTAACCAAGAGTTCTGGGTTCGATTCCCCGAGCTGTCGAGGAGAATTTGGAACTTTGCAAATTAAAAAGAATCCATTTGTTGGCGTCAGGAAGGGCATCTGGCCAAGGAATTCCTCACTGCCAAATCAAAGTCTCTCTGAAGGGCACCGTCTGAGCCCCAATTACTGGGGAAAAATGACGTTAAAACTAAAAAAAAAATGATGACCAAGATTGGCAGTTATTTCAAGGGAAAACGATTTGGGTTTTCGAAGAAAACTACAAGCAGTTGGTGAACTTTTTAAATCAACAGCAATGACATTTTGCACTGTGCTCCAAGTAGCGCACAGATCTGAGACAGTACAAAAGAGTGATTTTATTTTTGACAAAATATATCTCTTTCTAGCTAGCTAACCATGTACCATATTGATGAATAGATTCAACTAATGCAGAGATAAAGTGAAAATGAAAATAAGAAAGATCAATGTTATTGATACAATCATAAACGAAAAACCAACAACAAAAAACCAACAACAAAAAACCAACAACAAAAAACCAACAAATCCCCCAAAACAAAACTCTTTAAAAACTAAAAAAACTCCCCTTAAAAACCAACCCTCAAAACAACAATAACGATAACAAAACCAAAAAACAACAACAACAAAAACAAATTCTAGGAAAAAAATATGAAGTTACATAAGAAAATAACTTGTGGGCTCTCTTTTAGGCTTTAGTAGGCTATTCCATAATGTTTAAACATTCCCAAGCTGATGTTATACCCTGCTCTACTTTAATGAAGTTCAGTTTCATATTCAGAATTCTCTACATTTTTATATCTCTCTGTACGTTCCAACCGACTCAAAGGTTCCAGACGCAATAAACAATGTATTACGGAAATATTCATAAATTTTTTACGCTCCTCGATGTTGCTTGTGCTTGCCAAATTAAAAAACAAGTATATCACTACAGCCTAATTTCGTATCTTCTGCATAATAAAATCCGGAATGTGGAAACTTGAATTTCAAAAATCTCAAATTATAAGATAAAAAACAAAACCTATATTCAAACCAAGTATGTTTCTCACCGCAATGGCTTGTTCATCAATTTCAGAAGCTGCATAGAATTCGACGTCCAACCCAAGCTCTCTAATAGCAACCAGGCCTGTAATTGAACCAAAGAATTGATTCAGTTTTTTGACACGTAATCAAAGGCTGCCAATTTGAAAAACTTAATGTTTCTCGCTCTGATCATATAAGTAAAAAAATATAATTCACGCACTGCATGCGGGATAATACTTCCAAATTTTCAGCCCAATGCTTTTATACATGAATTAAGTTCAAATATTAATCTCATTTGGAATATTGAAGTAAATGACTTGGAAAGGAGAAAGTGTGAGAGAGCGAGAGTACGAGAGAGCG
>RDPX01000319.1:317181-332379 GCA_003991215.1 Morbakka virulenta
AGACTGACTGATTTTGAACTTCACGAAATCAAAGATATGAAGAGCTGATGATGCGGAGACAGATGCTAGAGAAATTAATGTTAGGGTAGGTGATGACTTAAGATCTGGTCAAGAAGAAGATCAGTTAGGAGCCAAAATGTATGATATGAGACGATTGATAATAATGCTAGCATGCCCCCTCCGAGAATTAACGCTAAAGGTTGGTGTAATTAAGAAGCAGGATAGAATTGCGACACTAAAAAAAAACAATGATGAACCTCAGTTGAATGGTTTTAAATGAGTTTCTTGAAAATATAACAATGGTTGATGCATAAATGAGTGTGAAAGCCTAACGAAGATAAAAGTGAAAAAATGACCGGAAAAATTTTAAACCATTGCAAACTTGATTATACAGGAACTCTGTGATGATATTGGCCTAGATATAGACGATCTCAACACCATTTTGTATGCAAGTGCATAAACAATTGAAAGTAAGCTTGAAGTTAAGGCTAAGAAACCAGGATGACAAAACCAATGTTAGAAACCAAATAGGAAAATTCGCATTGAAAGTGAAATCGGAACCTTGAGAGGCCAGATGTCAATACTAACTGAACTTGAAAGAAATAGCAAACTGAAAACAAAAAAAGCCATAAAAGTTTAAGAAAGTATAAGATCGCAAATGCTAGCGACATCCCGAGTGTAAAAGAAGAGATAAAACAAATTATGCACGTAAAGGCGCAGCGACTAAGGAGGTTTGATAAGCGACACAATTCCAACAGCAGAATAAGATTTTTTAATCGGATGTGAAGACGTTTTATAGGGGTATAGGGAAGAATCTAATTACAAGTAAGGAAGCACCACAATTAAGGAAGTCATCTGGAACTGATAATGATTCGAACTTTTGGTTAAATGTTCGTCTCATGCAAAAACTCGCAACCTCACTGAATGAAATTATGCATAAATCTGAAAAATTTCGTGAATGCCTGTGAAGAAACAACATAATTACTGCCCAAGAATAATGCAACGAAAGGTGCCAAAATTACCGGCCAATTACATGTCTGTCCACAACATACAAACTCTTAACATCAGTCATGACAGGCAGAATTTATATACACCTGGAACAAAAATGCCTTTTTCCTCTCGAACAGAAAGGATGCAGACGCGGAGCGTACGAGTACACTGATCAATTGCTAGTAAACAAAATGCTTCTTGAAAATTGCAAGAAAAGAAAAAGGAATATTAGTTGTGCAAGGATTGACTACAAAAAGCATTTGATAGCGTTCCATACGAGTGGATATTTAAGTGTTTAGAATTATTTAATGTACAAAAAAAGCACTCTAAGTTATCGGTTTTCTAAAAACAATAAGAAAAAATAGAAGCCACGCTTAACTCTTTTACATGAGAACGGTACATTGACAAGTGATAACATCGATATTATAAAAGGGATATACCAAGGAGACTCACTATCTCCACTATTCTTCTGTATCTCGCTAATACCTTCATCACTTGAGCTGAACCCTTCTTGATACGGATGTAAGATCGCGTCTAAAAGAATCTCTAATTTGTTTTACATGGACGATTTGAAATTGTACGGATATAACGAACTTGAAGAACTTTTGAGGATAGTGAATGGTTTTAGTGATGATATCGGTATGGAGTTTGGGTTGAGTAAGTGTGCCAAAGCTACTTTTAAAAAACGGAAACTTGTAACGAGTAACTATGTTAGATTTGATGAGGAAACAATGATTAAAGATCTGGAACAGGAGAATGTGTACAAGTACCTTGATTTTGTAAAGTCCGATGGAATCCAACATGCTGTAATGCAAGGTAAACTTAAAAAAGAGTTTTTAAGATTGATTTTCAAGACCGAGCTAAATTATAAAAACCGAGTCACGGCATAAGCTTCAACATGATATATTGGAACCATATCAAAATAAGAATGTCTAATCTTTGTTGAAAATCTTTACCTCCCCAGAAAATCCAGTGGTTGACACAACTTGAACTTTCTTATATGAGGTCCACAATTGGCCTTTTCCGATATTTAGATCTATCAGAAGAATAGACGTTGCAGTTAGTGTTTAGCCATGAAAATAAAAAAGGCTCTCATTCTGTTGTTAGATCTAGATTTGGAAATAGAGTTCAAAGGGGAATAGAAGAATACTGATAATGCCCACAAACGAAAAAGATTAGCCATGGGAAAAGGAAAGAAGGTTATCGATAATGCCTGGATGTCAAAACCATTGCATGGCCCATACGCACTTCGAAGCCAGAAAGCTGATGTTCATTTAGTAGCCCCCCAGCCCCCCATCAGTGGTTGGGAAGTGGTGGTCTGAAGGCAGAAACGGAAGGGTTTGTTGTCATTGCTCAAGATCAAGCACTCTTTACGAGGAATTATCAGGCGAATGTGATTCATAATGGTGCAGACGAGAAGTGTATGTTCTGTAATAAAAGTACTGAAACCATTGACCATCTCATTTTAGGCTGTTCCATTCTTGCCACAAATGAGTATACTAACATATCGTGTCGGTGAATATATACAGTCGAAAATCTGTAACCACTATGACATCGAAAAACGGGCAAGTTGTATGAACATAAACCTCTATCTGTTCTTGATAAGCCAAACGTGACTATTCTATGGGACGTACTGATAAAAAGTGACAGAACCATACAAGCTAATAGGCCGGACACTATTATCACGGCCAGGCTGAGTAAGACATGTAAAATGATTGATATAAGTTTACCATCTGACAACAACGTATCTGCAAAAGAACGTGAAAACCTCAGCAAATATAAAGACCTTAAAACTGAAGTGTCAAGGATGTGGAAAATGAAAACAAGAACAATTTCGGTTTAAGTTGGGGCACTTGGGGAAACGCAGTATGTAAACGATATTCCAAGAAAATTATCACTCGACGAAATAGAAGAGTGTTAAATAGTACTGCCCATATACTCAGAAGAACTTTCAGTCTGACAAAAGATCAGACTCTTATAAATCATACTGTATAATGATTTTTTACCTTTATATTTATTCCAAATATTTTTACTTGATAATTTTGTTACCATTTTTTATATTTTTACCCTTTATAAATTTCTTATATACACCTTAATACTTTCAAACATAAAAAAAGAGAGACGTCAAGGTAGCATACATGCACGAATGGCTTGGTATCCTAGGTTATTGGTAATAACCCGGTGGTATAAAGTTCTCAAACAAAAGTACTTATTTAAGAAAAATAGATAAAATAATAATAAATGTCCTGCATATGACGATAAACTGTATCCGGTTGTCGAGTTTCGACGTGGGAGAATGAGGTTACCCTTTGCCACAACTACCTCCAGGTAACCCTTGAGCAAGGTCCAGCACCCGCTCGCCTACTTCTAGACCGTGAAATACCGGGTTGACGTAAGGCGGAATTGTCTGTCACGTGGACATACCGCGTGGTCATAGAAATTCCAGCTGGTGCCTGGAGCGAGATATCTAGCCCATTGGCAGAAGGCTAAAATGCATCTCTTATCAAATGAAAACCATGAGTAAATAATACCGCCTCGTCCGTCGCGCGGGTCAACAAGAGACGCGTCTCTCAGGGCGAGACTAGTCTGAGGTCGAAAAATACGCTACTAGGTCGAATTCTTAGCCAAACACAATTCACATGGTCACCAGGACAGGAGTCTTCCCAACCCTGGCCAGGTGGGTTCACCACCAAAACAAAATATTCAAAAGAAAAAACGGAAAAAATGGACAAGGGAACAACATACAGAAGTTTTATATTGTTTCTATTATGCTCTGCAAAAATCTGAAAACAACAAGGTGATAAATTCGACGTTTTAGATGCAATTAAACTAGCTAATTTGGAGGTGATACATATTTATCGATCAAAAACTAACAAGTATTGAAATAGCACAAATAGAGAACTTCAGAACTGAACTTTCTATACTGGGCAAACTACAGAATGATAAAGAAATAAGATCTGGAAATGGGAGTAAAGTACTGAGAAATTACAAAATAGAGAATAAAGAATAAATACCTGCAATTAAAAAGGAGTTAAAGCAAAAACGCCAATTAAAGCCAACAGGCTACGTATATTTACTAAAAGAAACAATTTCTGCAGGCAAAACAAGAACTTTGAGACTGATGCTAAGATGTTCTAAAATCGGTAAGACGGGAATTACCATAGATGAAATACCAACAAAATAACAGGTTAGTGACTTATGAAACAATATCTGGGGCATTGAAAAAAGGCATAATGAAAATTTGAAGTGGGTGAAAAATATGATAAATGATGCTAAAGACATTCCCGAACAACAGTGTGAAAACACTAATAATAAAGAGGTTAAAAAGGCTCTTAATAAATCTCATAAATGGAAATCACCAAGAATGGATCAAGATCCTAATTTTTGGCCAGACACCTTGCATTCTAAACATTCAAAGTTAGCCTCAAATTTTTATATATTAATGACAGGACCAGATTCAATGCCGAAATGGTTTTGTCTAGAAACTACTTACTTGTCTGCAAAATCTATTGACACTAAAAAATAAAAAAATTATCGACCGATCACGTGTTAATCAACATCCCACAAACTGTTAACATCGATCCTTTCTGAAAGAACATATGTTCACATGGAGGCCTACGACATCTTCCCAGTTGAACAAAAAGGATTTAAAAAGGATCCCGCGGATATAAAGACCAACTACTGATAAAAAAATGTTATAAGAAAGTGAAAAATCTAGACACAAAAACTTAATAACAGCATGGATCGATTATAGAAAAGTTTTTTAAAATTATCCCACACTCGTGGATTTTACGGTGTCTTGAAATGTTTAAAATGTCTCCTACCCTAACAAACTTCCTTAGAACATGTATTACCTTATGGGAAACTAATCTTCTTCTTTCACACTCAAATGGTGTTTTATCTTCTCCTGGTATGCGAATAAAATGTGGAATTTTTCAAGGTGGCTCTCTGTCGCCCTTACTCTTTTCTATGGCTATTATACCTCTACCCAAGCTTCTAAACGATACAGGCTACGGGTATATGATCAATGACAAGAAAATAAATCATCTGTTTTATACAGATAATCTGAAACTATAAGATAGTGAGGATGAAGAGCTTGAAGGGCTGCTGAAAACAGTGAAAGCATTTAGTGATGATATCAGGGTGGAGTTTGGGTTAGGCAAGAGCACGAAAGCAACATTAAAACGTGTAAAGTTAACTAATACGAACAATGTAGTGCTCGAGTATGACGCTACCACTAGGGAGTTAGACCAAGTATGAAGCTATAAGTACTTGTGTGTTAACGAAGGAGGTGGCATTCCACACACAAAAATGAATGATGAAATTAGGAAGGAGTGTATTCGTATAATGTGGCTTATCATGAAAGCAGAATGAAATTCAAAAAACAGGATAGAAGCATAACAGTTATGTACGCCTTAGCTATAACAGTAGTAACATATAGTTTCGGCGGTGTCAACGGGAACTTAAGCGATTTACACAGATTACATACCAAAATTAGGAAACAATTCACTTCAAAAAACGCATTACCCAAAATCGGATGTAAAACAACTGTACATCTCAGGAAATAATGGAAGAAGAGGCATTATCCAATTTGCACTTTCGTATAACACTAGCGCAATAGGACCTTCCCAATACTTAGATAAAAATTCAGATAAAAATGTTTCCGTAAAAGGGTTTGAAAAACGTGCAAAATACAAGGATTTGGAAATCGAAATTGAAAAGATGTGGCATTTAAAAACTCAAACTGTCCCAGTTGTAGTTGACGCCTTAGGCTAGAAAAAAAAAGGGTCCAGCCAATTTCTGGAGAAAATGCCAAGAAACCCATCACTCCTGGCAACTCAAAAAATAGTACTCAATAGCAAAGCACACGTTTTAAGAAGGCCATTGATTATTTAGATATAAAAGTTGAACAATTCTAATAAATTTCTTTTTTTATGTCTGTTGTTTAATTGATGTTCAATAAATGCTTAATTTGTTGTGAAGATATTTTGTGAATCTTGCTGATGGTCGATCGTAATCGCAAAAAAATATATTTATTTTGTGAAAAAATTTCATACCTCTTTTTATAACCATTTTTATACTTGAATTTAATATTTTCCCTCTATCTTTATACTATTTTAAACATATTTTTATGTTTCATTTATACCAGCTTTATACTAACTTTTTCATATACAACGAAACTTCCAACTTCTCTCACCTTAGCTCACTGATGATGACCCGGTTTTCGATCCCCAAAAAACAATTCAAAAGAAACTTTCATCATCATCATTATCATCATAATAATATATATAGACTATTATTGTAGTTACATAAAATTCTACTTACCATTCCCGTCTTGCTCTAAAAAAACACTGATTCAGCTTCGGATATTAACAGTTTATCCCAAAATTTATTAATTTATTTGTCGCAGTCAATCTACTTGCATACAAGGCTAAAATGTGAATTAAGTGTTTTGTTTCAATGTATATGGGTACATCAAACAAACACACTGCCATACTGTGCTACTTGCAGAAATGTGGTGGGTGAAGTGCAGGGGACAAGTAACCCTGGCGTTAAAACTTCGGAAATATATAGGTGATTGTAACGGAGGGTTTGGACAAGAAGACAAAGAGCATAATCTAAGGAAAAAACTATTCTCTATAACACATCAGTTTGGTCATGGCATAAACGCAAACACCGTTTATTTTCATATAGGAATAAGTAACAATAATAAGTAAAGAGAATACATCTAATGAAAATTATGACATCATCAAAATAGGAAATGTGAAAGGAAAAGCTGTTTGTTATACGAGTGATTGTGAGTTTGCTTTCAAAGAAGTGTTTCACCAAAAAATCAATAAGAACTCTTTTTGAGTCATCACATACCACCCTTCCAGACTATGGGCCGATTTGTTAAAGGGAAATTCTACAAATAAATCCACTTTTATGTGATTTGAAACACACAGGCTTTCTAATGACAGTCATTAATGTAAAATACGCCTTACCTCCGAAATTTTACTATCTCCAAACCACCGAATCCAACAGTGATTAGAGAGCGGTTTTCTTCTTCTTGCATCTTCATGACTTAAGAGAGTACCTGGCCACCAATCAAATCCCTTCAATTTCCCCAAAATTAGCGATCCTTCTTTACCATCACCCTACGGAATAAATAATTACTTAACGAAAATGTAACGAACAGCTTGCATACTTTTACAAACTGCAGGAAAACAAATAAATAAGTATTCAATGAGTTGGAAGCATTAGAAATAATTAATTTATGACGTGTTGTTTTTTTTCGTTTTTTATTTTTGTTTTAACGTCATTTTTCCCGAGTAACTGGGGCTCAGACGGTGCTCTTTAGAGGGACTTTGATTTGGCAGTGAGGAATTTCTTGGCCGCATGCGCTTCCTGACGCCAACCTATGGCTTTTTCTTTTGTGAATTTCCAAAGTCACTCCGGGAATCGAACCCGGAAATCTTTATCATGGTGCAGTTGCAGTAAGCATTAAGCCACGGCTCCTCAATAATAATTTATGACGTTGACATATAGATATTTATGTACATAATACATATATTATATGTATATTTTATCCATCTATATTATATATATATATATCAAAAGATCCTGTTATCCTTTGATAAAATGTGACGTGCACCGTACACGAAGAAAAATCACATACTTTAATAAAGCTAAAACCTTTTGGCTACATTAGGTAGAAAAAAATCCCCTGTGCTGCAATGAAATTTCAAACTCTTCAAAGTCTTGTTTCTTAGTTAAAAGAAATGTGTCTCTTCAGGCCAAGCAGAACCATCGAATGGCAATTGCTATAATCGTCAATTACAGCCTGTTTTATTACCTCCTATTTTATGGTAAAATGCCGGTTATACAATCCTCCTGTGTTAACCTCACAGTCTTATCCTTCTGACCTTCTTGTTATTCATTTCAAAATCTTCAAATGGGAAAGGAATCAATAACATTAAAAAAAGTTGTAGTAATAATTTGTTACAAATAGCTATAACATTTAAATTTTTGTCATATTTTCTGTACAACATCGAACCTCTTAACTTTTCTCTGATGCCATTCGTCATTTGTTTATAAAAGCTGCTTTTAAAGAAAGTAGCCTATTGCACCATCTTCCAACAATGGGGCCAGTTGTACTAAATTTCCATCAACATGTCCAATTATGGTGGGCTTTTTTGTTACGATTGTGTGCAACGCTTCTTCCAGGATTCGGTTGTTTGTAATTTCTGAAAAACAGAAACCCTCCTAACAGCTTAATGCTTAAAAATAATTTTTCGGCATAAAATTACAAACACCCAATCATTTGTTAACTCGACTCATTGAAGCAATATCACAGATTTCAAACGAAAAAAATTTAGACACAAAAAGCCTTATGAATTTAAAACCAAAGATGCATGATTTTAATTCACGGAAAATACGAATTGTGCAACGGGAATAATACGAAAGATCTTGAAAATAACACATACTAATAAATGGGGGTTGATAGGATATGCGGGGCTTTTGGTACTTCAGGGCCTAAAAGGCGTCTGTGAATAGCACGGACCTACATATTGAGATGATGGTGACTAATGCTCATATCGTGTGGAACTGGTCAACTGATTTTAAAAGAAAGAAGCAGTTAAGTATAGGGATTAGGACATAATCAGTGTAACGAGAATATTTATTTTCGGCAGAAATGGGATCGGGAAGTACAAGATAAAATACTGAATGGCTACAGATTAGCAAGGGACTGAGTTCTGCACAACAATAAGAAACAAATAGAAAGGAAGTAAAAAACTCAAAAAAACAAAACAATCTCGCATAAAAAAACAGAAATTAATGCTCTATTCCTCTTTACTAAATTATATCGCGTAGTAAAATAATAGTATATGTTATCTTCTTACCAAGGGTGACAGTATAGTTTCACATTCGCCTTGCAAACTATTCTCTTTATAGTGCTCTTCACCATCAAATTTCTCGGTTTGAGAAGGACTTTCAGCAGTTCCCGTCACAGAGCTTAAAACGATCGTATTCTCTAAATTTTCATCCCCGTGTTTTCCCCTGTTTTCACCGATATTTTTCTTTTCTACATTTTTGTTCTTCGATGCCATCTTTGTCCCATCACCAGTCGCATTGCTTTGAGTGGTACAAGGAGACTCGATAGTTTGTTGTACGTCATCAACTTCCTTTTCATTCTTTCTGTCGTTACTGTTTGAAGAGTCTGCATCATCATTACCTTTTAATGATATCCTAACTGGTTCGGTATTTTGATATTTGACGCCACGAAAAGGTTCTGCACAAGATTTTTTCCAATCTGTGTCACTCACATGCTTCTGAGGTGAATCAACGTTTGACGCTAAAGTAAAAATTTTAAAAAATATAAAAACTTTTATCATTCTAGCACTTCATTTAATCCCAACATTTCCAACAAAATAAAGACAAAAAACAGGTTCTACCTATGCGTACGTGTACATGTAGAGGTATGAAAAAAATGTTTATTTTCTCAACATTTCAAACATTTCAAACCCCTCAATGTTGGATTTCAATAAATAATACTACTCCTGTGCGTTTCGAAAAATTCATCTCCATTTTCTTGACCTTTGACTTCACCGGTAAATAAAAATCACTTCTACGGGGTCATCTTTACTTATATCTAGTGCTAATTATAAAACAGCGTATCGGGCCAGTTTCCGGAATCAACCTAACTATTTCTATCGAATTTTCAAGTCGTCAACTTAACAATTCAATATCACAAGAAAGCTGGTCATTAAACGTTTTTCTGTGTCAATTAGGAGTGGTATTACAGGAGATAAAATGTGCTGTTTAACTGCAGGTTCACCTGTACTGAGAAGGCATTGGGTAGCTTATCTTCTTGTGCGTTCTCTGATGCTGTCATTTATTGTAGGAAAGGCCAAGGTATCATCAAGGCTTGTTTAAGACGATTCGCAGCAATCTGGGATATGTTCCATTTAGTTTTCTTCGAGAGGTTTTGTGAGTGTCCATATGTCCATGTGCAGGAACTGTAAAACAGTACTTATTCTGCAACAACCCTGAAGACATCCCTGGGTCAATTTTCTGATAATGAAGACTTCCAAATCAATGATTGTTTGTTGCGAACACTTCAAGAATTTGCAATGTTCACAAACACACCAATTTTTGTTGAAGAAATGCAGCTGTCAAGGCTGTTTATGAGGTATCCATTACGTATTTTTATTGATCCTCTTATGTTAAACGCCAAAAATTTTGGCAGCGTTGACATACAAGCCTTTGCAAATTGCTACATTTTCGAGTCTGTGTAAATGTCTCTGCGTTTGGCAAAAATCAGGAACTAATGCCAGATCATGAGCACAGATAATCCGTAAATGCTCTAGCTGGATATCTTCTACTCCTGGATCTTTCAGGGGTGAAGCCAAATTTTGAGTATGGATCGCTAGATGTTCGAAGGACTTAATGTAGTGCAATGGTGCATAGTAATGGTGGAAATGTCTCCGTGCAATACTCCTTCTTGGATATAGAAAGTTTCAGTATGAACTATCCGGAGGTCTCATCATAGCACTTCTGTTCCTAAACAGCATTATAATTGCACTGAAAGTCTCCAATGGAACAATGGATACTCTTGTTATACTTCAGCTAATTTCTCTCCATGGACTAAATTAAACGTTTTGGAAAAACGGCATCAAGATTCTTTGCGCTTACCTATATCATTACTCTCTGAACAGTGGGTTTTTGTCCAAGTAAGCTCCTATATTTCCCGAAACGATTTTGATTAGATCTGAGTACTTTTCAAATTTAAGCCTGGATGCGATTAAGTGGCATATTATTGTGGATCATTTCAGCTTTAGAGGTGAGTGTGATTCCTCTATAGTTGCTTGGAAGACCTTAATCACCTTTTTGGGGAAAAGAAAGGATACAGCCAGCTTTTCAGACATATATTGTGCTTCTGTTGTAGACCTCATTACAACAATCTAACAATACATCGTTTACGTGACTTGTCTTCCACACACGTCTGATGATGTCCCGTGGGTCTCAGGTGCTCTTCTGGTTTTTATCTATTGTATGGTGTTGTTAAGCTTTTCCAACTAAACAACGATTTCCTGGTTGATATTTCATACTCCACAAAGCGTACATGTGTCTTTCATTCGTCATGCTTTTCCAAGGAGTTCTTGAAAATTAGTTTTCCATTTATGCAGTCTTTTTTTTTCTGTTTTGGGTTTCACTTTGGCGTGATTACAAACTTTCCTTTCTGTAACGTTTTTTAACGTTTGCCAAGTTAGTGACACTTAATGGTTATGTGAAAACCACTGAATAGTGTTAATTTGTTGCAGTCTACATTCTTGTTAAACTTTGTTAAAAATTTTTTCACTTCTTTACCGCCTTACTGTATTTTGCTGTGCTTGATTTGGTAGGGTGTTCATTTTTACGAAATAGGAACCACTTCAGAATTGATCTTTTCTGTTCTATCAATTCGTCTTTTCGAGGAGTTTTCCTTTGCGCTTTGGTTTCAACGGTATACATTCTTCAACTGCTTTTTTATGTGCTTTAAGAACGTTATTATTCATGTCATTTCCACAAGACCCTTCATTGTATGTTTGATCAAAACATTTTTATAGGTAGGGATACCAGAAATTCAGCTCTGAGGTTTGATTTGTTGCACAGGTGTGTCCAGTCAAACTTTCTTCCAATCAGATATTTTTCTGATTAGCACGTAAATTTAGTTGGATCTTGTTGAATACAATAGGATGATCTGAAGATACATCTTTCATTTAATTTAGAGGCTTCAAGGGTTGTATGCACCGTTAATGCATTTTTGTTGATGATTTGTAGTCCACAACAGCATTCTGTCCATCTTCAGAAGTCTGGGTCCATTTTCTCTCTTTCTGTTTAAAAACAACAACAAGTGTTGAGTCAACAAAATTCGTTTTCGACAGGAAATATTCGCATAGATGCCAATTACGCTTTGTTACTGGATGGCAGGCACGTCTATGATGCACATTGGGTCCTATTTGGACCTTAAGTCACTGGCTACGACCAGCAGGTTATGTTGGACCACTATGGTAGTTATGGCAGATAGTAGAAGTCTATCACAGACTGTTCTTCTCAGGCATTGGCGGGGATGCAGCATTAAATAACAGTAACCTGTGGGTTACCATTCAATGTGGGTGCAAGTGTTCTTTTTAATATATTTTCTTTCGATAAAAGTGAGGTCACGTTTGGTTTCAGTAGCAGTCCCGTGCCTTCGATTGTACTCTTGATATCATTTAGTATTAGTCCCTAGTGTCCAACAGTGTCCAACATAACGTTATTTGATAATGTTCTTCGTAAAATAATGTGTGCTCTTGAATGCATATTATGTTGATCGGCTTATCCGTGGCAGAAACATCAACTTTCTGCCACTGGAGAAAACAGCAACTGAAGAAAGCAGCGTTTGGCTAAGGTTTCTTGGTTGTCTTAAGGCCCAAACTTTCTAGCAAGAGTACAATCCTCTCGGTGCTTCAATAGGATGCACCCTCACCTCTACTAGTCTAGCTCTTTAACAGTCATGTATGGTATGTCAGGCCTTACAGGACAAGGTAAACTGGTTAAGGTTAGGCAAAGTTCGACAAGCCTGTGTTATGGAGCTTAATAGTGGCTATTATCTAACTGCACATCGAGTCTAAATAGAAACATTTGCCCGCGTCGAAACTCTACAATTGGATATCGTTTTACGTCATGCCCATGATGTATTATTACTATATTATATCCAGGACTAATTAAGTTCAGGGTTATTATTATTATCATTATTGTCGTTGTTGTTGTTGTTATCATCATCAATTTCATTTATGTTGGGGGAACGTCTTTGTTTCAAATATGTATAATGCAATTTATGGTATGGCACTGCCATTATCTGATTGGGTACACCTGCTTTCAGTGGTCTTCTGGCTGTAATCTGTAAGTTTAATATAGAAAATACACTCTTCCACAATAAAAACCTACTATTCAATAGCTGTTGTTTACTTATCATGTTACCTTGGATATGCGATCTTAATATGGAGTTAATTTTATTCATAATTACTAAGCCAAATAATTGTAACATATATATATATATATATGAAGGTATTCGTAGCGACTATGCAATCCTCACTGCGCTAGTGGTTTAAGCACTCTGACCCATCAACAAATCTCTAACTTCTGAGTACCCGCATACCCACCTATGTCCCACAATGCTGTCTTAATGGCCACTGATGCGGCTCTTTATATGGAATGAAAATATTTAGGTTCCAATCTGCACTAATGAGCGATGGAACTGCGAAACATGTGTCTGCAAATCGAACTATATAAATAATTATAATGTATATATGTATGGGTACATACGAAATATACACACACAGGTATATAGACATGCATGTGCACGTGTTTGCGCACACGGTAAAATGGACCAAATTTCACATTCATATCATGAATGCTTGAGCAAAACAGATAAAGATCTTTTTCTGAACAATTCAGTAACTGTGGAAGTGCCATTCATGACATATTCTCTAATAAAAATATTGACAACTGTTAAGGCAGTTGGGAAACAAGTTTTGTGCGCAGTTCTTTGCGCCTATCTGTATACAATGTTTTTAACCTTGGACATGACATTCATATTTGTGTATGTATATATGTGTATATATATATATATATATGTAATACACATATATTCACATGCATGTGCGCGTTTTTGCGCGCACGGTAAAGTGGACCAAATTTAAGGTAATTACAGTTTTCACTGGCACTCCTTTTACCAAAGATGCTGAACTTTGTCATTCCCCACTTGACCAAGGCTTGCATTTTTTCCTGTTCATTTTTCCATTTCTTATCAAACATATCATCAACTTCATAGTACTTTGCAGCAACCTAAAACAAAAATAATGTGATAAGACTAAAATATGTGTGTTGTACGCATTAATAACCAAAGAGTCATATGTATGTCATATGTACGTCGTGCGTAATGAGCAAAGTCATTACGCACGACGTCATGCTGGTGTTCTACAACAGCTAAATAAAAGTTGTTTAGATATTGGATTCATTGGATCCATTTTTTGTAAAAAAAATCAAACAGACAAGCACTGCAGTTAAGCCGGTCTAAAATTACAACCGTCACATGGGCCACTCTTTTGGCGGAAAAGAAAACACAAGCTATTTCCAATCATGAAGGGATTAATCGGATACCCAGATGGCAGGGATGGCTTCAGTAACAAAAGATCGTAAAAACGGACAACACTTGAAACAGGCTATAGCATAACTGATAACTAGGGCACAGTTAACTGGGAAACTTCAGTCTCCAAATGACATTCGAGATCTCTTGTGGCAACAGTATATTCAACTGCATTCACCTTTGCTTGCTGGTTGCTAGGTCTTAAATCATCATTAAAAATATCCATCAATAGATAGTGTTGTGTAACTGCTTAATGATGGTGATACTACTAACAATAAAATACAAAACAATAATCAATAACCCTTTTAAAGTCCAAACATTAAATATGATTCGATAAAGATACCACAAGATGAAAAGACAAAGTTATCGTTGGAAAATGATGGATACAAATATCTGAACATAGTGCAGTATGGTAAGATCACAAGAGCAAAAAAGGAATGTCAACAAGTACAACAGAAGGGTTTCCAAAAAAGTTGTCCATTTATATTGGGCTCATTGCAATTCGATTATGTCAAGAGCTTAATTCGCACTATAAGTACACTAGCCTTTTAAAAAATATATTAAACAGCGCTGTTATTGAAACATTTGTAATACGTCTTTGTATTTTTATCTCGTAAGTAGAAACATTTGATGGTATGAGGGTTCTACTTATTTGAACCTCGGGGAAATGGACATCGCTGCCTTGCACAGTCCCCGGGTCACCGTTTGGCAAGGCGAACTACCCATCCAGCCACTCCTCGCCGGGTTACGAAGCCTTTCACCTGTTGGCCCGTCCTTCCTGAGTAGGGAAGGAGCACCCTTGCGCGTATAAACTTCGATCTATGATGTCATGGGCAGGGATAGCCAACCGGTGGCTTGTGAGTAGGTTCTTCCACCAAAGGCTAGGCACACCGCCTATACCCGTGGTAAGTGTAAGGAAGGGCAACCGCCTGTAAAAAACTAAACTGCAAAATCTTTACCATGAGCAATGTCAAATAATGAAACTATCATACTGGATCGGTTGCGGATCGGTCGCGGCCCGGGTTAACAACGACCGCCTTTCCCTCGGGCACACA